>CM068385.1:15519360-15614360 GCA_034770075.1 Aralia elata
AAAGACGCAATCGACAGTAAAGTTCGTTGCCAAAACCCTTTTGCAAAACGAAAATTTGAACCACCTTTAGCAATCGAATAATCAGTTGTATGCTATGAAGCCCCCCCATTTTTTTTGTAGTGAAGCCCGGGACATTGGAAGAGGAAACTGCAAGGAGTATCTTGCGGACCAAAAGGAACAGGCTTGGAGAAGCTTCGACTTCCGATCTAGGTTTGTTCATGATTGAAAATTAATTTTTCTGAAAGTCAAAATTCTACTTGGGTATCTGTGATACCGGCTTGTAGTGTGTTCTCAACATATGTATATAAATGTGCAAGGGACTAAGCATAGAAGTAGAAAGCTGGTACAAACGGATGAAGTCCGTCCTACTAGTGGGAAATGGATAGCAAAGGTTTGCTGCATTTAGCTTGTAATAGGGACTTATCGTTAAGGGCACTGCTTTCGGGCAAGTTCATTAGTTTAAAATAATTGTTTAATTATGTTCCGACACTCATTAAGAAACATTATTTCAATTTTCTGTATTGGATATGTGATTGGTTTTGATAGTATAATAAAGAAACAACAGTTGTTACTAATTTATAATAAAAATGTTTTATTATGGTGTTGGGAACTTACTAAATGGACTGTGATCATACTTGACTTGCATGAAAATATACATTCAAATTGAACAAGACTAAGAAAAGAAAAAGAGATGTATGTTAATTATACCTTTATCGCGGCAATTAAGGACTTGGTCATATTTCCAATGAAACATGATTATTCCAAGTTGCATAAAGATGGGCTTTCTAGAGCTATCTGATTACGAATCATAATCCAACTTGTGAATCTTGTCTCATGGTGTAAAAATGACTAAATCTCCTTTTACTGGAAAAGGAAGAAAGAGTAACAGAGTTGATTAGCGTTGGTACACACAGACCGTATGTGTGAACCTATGACAATGAATGCGACGAGGGAGGGTATTTCTTACTTAATTACTTTTCACTTAATGATCCATTCTAGATTTGGATATGTGTATTTAATGAAATACAAATCTTGAGTCATTTGAAAGGTTTCACAAAGAAATTCAGAAGTGAAGTTAGAGAAGCAAACTGGTAAAAGGAGTATTAAGATTCTATTCGATCGGATCGAGGAGGAGGGAATACTTGACCAATGAGTTTCTAAATTATCTCAAAGGAAAATGGTATAATCTTCACAATGGACTCCACCAGGAACGCCACAGTTAGAATGGTGTATCTGAAAGGAGAAATCGAACATTGTTGGACATTGGGTTCGTTCCATGATGAGTTTAAATACCGACCTTGCCAGTAATCCTTCTGGGGGTTTATAAGCCCTAGAAACGGCTGCATATCTACTTAACAAGGCTACCTACCCCCCCAAATCAAAAAAAATCCGTCCTAAAGACTTCCATATGAGATATGGACAGAGAGAAAACCAAATCTTAAGTAATGTTAAGACTTGGGGTTGTCCCAGCTTATGTCAAAAAGGTTTGAGCAAAAATAAGCTAAAGACTAGATCCGACAAAGTGAAGATTTGTAAGGTTACCCTAAAGAAATACTGTAGGGTATTATTTCTATCATCCTACTGATTTTCAAAAAGGGTGTTTGTAGCGTAAAACACGCTTCGCTTTTTTGGAAAAAGGAGTATTATTACTTGAAGGGGTCAGTGAGGAGTAAGATATTATCTTGAAGAAGATTCATAGAACCACCAAAATACATCCGGATTTCAAGAAGTCTTGGTACCCTAACCAAGTAAGAAGAGAACCCTACCTGTAACCACAACCTATTCGTAAAACTATGGAAGAGTATCGAAGATACCTTGAATAGGTATTGGATTCATCATAGAGGTATGATGATGAGGTACGCATCATAGAAGATTAATGATCCAATGAACATTACGAAGAGGCTCATTAATGAGTAGTGAAAACTCAGAGAAATGGCTAGAAAGCCAATGAAATCCGAGATGGACACCATGTATGAAAAACCAAGTATGGACTTTTGGTTTCCACCACCTTGGAGGCATTAAGCGTATTGGGTTGCCCCCCCCCCCCCCCCCCCCCCCCCCCCCCCCCCCCCCCCCCCCCCCTCTGTAAATGGGTCTTAAAGAGAAAGACTGGAGAGGATGGGCAAAGGTAGAGGACCTACTAAGGCCCGACTGGTTACAAAAGGTTTAATCAAACAAAGACAAGGAGTTGACTATGATGAAAACCTTCTTGCCAGCTATGCTTCAAGTCCACTTTCGGAATTTTGCTTTGCAATTGCAGCTTATTAATGACTACGAGATCTGGCAATAATGGATCGTATGAAAACGGCCTTCCTCAATAGAGAGCTTGAATGGAGAATATGTATAATTATGATACAGCCAGAGGGTTTTGGTTTCAACGGTTGGAACAAACCAAGTCTGTAAGGTTACCATACGACTCCATTTATGGATTGAAGCAAGCCTTCTCGAATGATGGAACATACCGTTTTTGATGAGATAATTCAAAATGTTATTGAATTATTTATCAAAAATGAGAGGATGAACCATGTGTGTACAAGAAGGTTAGTGGGAGCGCTGTTTCATTCCTTGTATTATATGTTGATGACATTATTTAACTAATAGGGAATGATGTATTCACTATGCTACAGTCGATCAAAATTTGGTTATCTAAATCACTTCTCCATGATGGACTTGGGTGAGGCATTCCTATATTTTTGGGGATAAAGATCTATAGAGATAGATCTAAAAGGATAGCTTGGCATTGGGACCAAGGGAAAGTACATTGACTCGATGCTAAAGAGGTTTAGTATGGAATAAGATTCCAAAGAGAGGGTCTACTATGCACGATTGAGCCATGGAATTTACAGTCCTCTCTCAAGAAACAAGCCCCAAAGGACACCTGAGGGGATGAGGAGACCGTGAATGAGTAAAGATTCCTTATGCTTACCGCCAATAGGAATCTATCATGTACGTTTATGATTATGTGCTAGACTAGATGACCGCAATCATTGGCAACTTAGTGTCAACAAGCAGATATACAGTCGAATCCAGCGAGAAGAAGAGCACTGGGAACTTGCAGTGATAAAAACAATCCTATAAAATTAACTTGAGAAGAACTATAGGAATGTATTTCTTGTCTCACGGTGGGTCTGAAATTGAAAACCTAGAGGGCTATTACAGGACTCAAGTTATTCAAAACGGACCAAGATGACTATAAATCCGTATTCTAGGGTATGTGTTTACCGTTTTTAAACGGTGGCGCGCAGATGAGCTTGGAAGAGTTCACAATGCAGCACAAACAGTTTGCTGTATTCAGTGGACAGGAGGCAGGAGTACATAGCTGCCAAGTGAAGGCTGTCAAAGGATGTCTGTTTGGAATGAAGAAGTTTCATAAACTAAACTTGGAAGTGGTTCCTAGCAATTAGAGGAGTCGTAACCTTTATTCTGTGACAACACTGGTGCTGTTGCGTAAGGCTAAGGAACCTAGGTCTCCATCAGAAATACCAAAACACGTTTATGCGGCGGTTTCATCATTAATTAGAGAAATCATTGGAAGAGGAGATGTCACCACCCTGGAGCGTGTGACTCTCTAAGAACCATTTTGTCAGATCCATTTAACTAAAGTTTTAACACAACAGCAGTTGTGATCGTCACTTAGGACAAGATGGGTATTTAGATACCATGACGATTGACTTTAGTGCAAGTGGGGGATAAAAAAGAAAGTAGTGATTGCACATCATAGCCAAATTCATATTTGATATGATTATAGCATATTACTTTTGTTAATCTATATTCATATATATTAAATAAAAGAATTCGAGTTTCTTAAAAGGCATTTTATATTATCTACATGGTGGCGATATATATTGAAATGTGATAAACCCATAGTTTTTAAGCATTGCTTTTAGAATCATGATGCGTGATCATGCTAAATGAGATCTAAATTCAAGATAGCTCAACAATCTAAAATTGTTCCTAATCGTTGGATTTAACTAAATTGGGGAATTAGTTGAATCCGAGGACTAGATTAAGTACAAACCGTTGCTTGCTCTTAAGGGAAGAGGATGATTGAACTCATAATTATTTGCTGTGGAGGACACCTTAAGCAAAGTATGTAGGTACTTATTAGAGAATAAGTTTACTGAACTTTGACTCGCTAATGGAATACTCTAATGGAGTTTTACTCCGCACCTGTCACAATAGGAATTCCTCAAGATGATAAGTAAGTACAGAGTTATGATCCTTGGACTTGAGGATCATCATAGTATCTTCACTGTGTATGATGAGTTATTACTTTGACATGTCCCTTAAGCACCTTATGGGGTATATCAAAAGGGTATGATTGGGTATTATAAGTTGTAACCATGGAGATAGATGAAATGATCATACAAAGAAGAATAACCACGTCTAAGTAAAAGATGGTGAATGTCCCTATGTGATTCGTATTAAATGATCAACTATCAGTAGTCCCTTGGCCAAGGCAAGGATATGAAATTAGAAAGGAGTATTTCTAATTTGCCATTATTTAAGAGTTTGTTGCATTTGGAAATCGAAATACATATAATTAAATTATAAAGAATGACTTGACAGTAAATCCCATGTCATTATATTTAAATTGTGGACATTTGTATGGTAGAAGGATTAAATTATAACGGTAACTATTTACTCAAAGGTTCTTTTATGATTAATGTTGAAATCTATATTATCTGGGAAGAAAGTAGGTTGATCGCTAAGGGGGCTTACCCTTTAATTGTAGAATAAATAATTAAATTGTTATTTGTTAATTGAATTAAATAGTTAAATTTATTTATTTTAAATAAGATTAGAACTTGTTTCTAACATTGATTTATTCACAATCGGTTTAAATTATGTGGAGAATAAACCTAAAGGTTCCAACAACCTAAACCGCAAAAAGAAAAATATTTATTTAAGAAGTAAATGGCATTATTGTAATAATTAAGTTAAGTGTAATTTAATTTAGTCTATGTGAGATAGAATAAATACTTAATTTAGCTTAATATATTTATTATTTATAATGAAATTTTGGAAATATTAAATATAAATTAATATGAGGAGTCTTAGTATTAATTATTATAAAATACTATTAACTAAATTATTTTTTATTCCTAATAGGGATTGGGAATTAATTAATAGACAGTACTCTCTCACAGATATTCCTAATTTGGATTAGGAGCATAATTCATTAAAGGAGTTCTATAAATTAGAATATAAACCCTAATCCCTAAATAGTTTAGGGAAGGGATATTCACTACAATCTAATAAATAGGAGTAAGAGGTTCTTATCATATATTAGGATTAACACCACTCTTCGACATTAGATTGTGGAGAGTACTTTGCAATTTTGCTCATAGAGATAGAATCTAGGGTTTTTGCCAAATACCCCAAACTTCTTGAATACTTGTATTCTTAACCTTGGGTTGGATCACCTCTAGAAGGCCAACACCCACATCCATCTTGGGTTGGCTAACGTTGATCAAAGGAAGGAATCAACACCATAGCATTCCGAGGAAGATAACACGAAGGGACTAGTGAGTTGAACTTGTACGCGTGGAAGCTTATTGTTTTTAACGTAGGGTTTATAATTCTTATTCTCTTTCTCTTTCATTTATATCGTTAATTGAGACAACATTGTATCGATTCATGGTTGATGGGTTATTGTTATAAAATTTTAAAAATCCGTTTTATCACCAGCTTCCCGCTCTATTTATGTAATTTGAATTGCATGGCTTGCGTTAATATATCAAAACCTATACAATATAGGATCTAATATAGCAAAAAATTTACCAAATGGAGTATTTAATGTG
The DNA here is from genome assembly GCA_034770075.1 of Aralia elata. Classification (NCBI taxonomy): domain Eukaryota; kingdom Viridiplantae; phylum Streptophyta; class Magnoliopsida; order Apiales; family Araliaceae; genus Aralia; species Aralia elata. The sequence goes on from CM068385.1 coordinate 15,525,165, forward strand.
CTATAAATTTGAAGGGCTTGGGAACTGTTATGAAGATATTAGTGTTAAATACATGCCTAAAATGCCATTGAATGGACTGTTTTTAATGTTATGAATATTGACCTGAACTGGTGCAAGAATGTTATATAGTTATAATATTGCTTTAAAGGATTGCTATGAAGTGACCTAGAGGTTCCTTTTTGTCTACTTGTAGGACTTATTTATGAAGTTATAGTTCAAAAACTGTACCTAAAATGGTGAACTGTTTTTTTTGGCAAAATTTTTGCATGCTGATGTTTGTTTAAGAAAATAGATGAGTCCATTACATTATACCGTTTTATTTAATTTTATCAAAAATAACAATTACAAGTTATTCCTTAAGTTAGTTAGGTGGTCTAGGTTAGAATATTTGTCCAAAAATTCATGGGGGGGGGGGGGGGGTTTAATAAGCTATAAAAAAGTAGAGACCTTTAAAGTGGACAAATAACTACACAAAATGAAAGAACCACCGATACCTTGGACTATATAGGTAAGTTTTTTAATAGTCACCAATTATGACATAAGTAAGCATACAACACAAGCTAAAGAAACTAAAACCTAAACCTGTTTTGGAGCATTAGACTTGGGAATAAATCACATTTTAAGCCCAAAAGTGGATAATGTTTTTGTGTAATCTGTTATGCACCTTGAATCCTATAAGTACTGTTAATAAAACCTCATATAAAGATGCTAACTGCATGCTTATAAATGGGTTATCAAATCCACGGCCATGACCAATGCTAGTAAGTAAAACCAAAGTTAAGGACCTATATTTTTCAAGCCTAACGTGAGCTTTGATGGGTCACAAAATTGGCTAAGATGATTAAATTTAAAGTGTGGTGATTGCTAAAAGTATCCTTTAAACTAACTAAAATACACATGCCCTAGACTATCCAAGTAGCCAAAACTGAATGAAAAAATGATAAAGTGTTGAAAATAGTTTTTTGACAAAAAGTTTAGAAAATCAGGCTAGTTTGAGGCCACTGTTTTGGAGGACGCTTAAACTAGCATATATATAAGTAAACCTAAAACCTTGATATTAAAATACCTTGATGTATGGTCCTAGAAGCAGTGGCCAAGCGGTTGAGTCCAATAACTTAACCCTAGAAATTCAAACAAATCACCAAACTAGCCTATATAAATAAACACCAAAAAAATAACTGCAGATTCTGCAGATTTTTCTAAGTGTAAATATTGTAATTTTGTCATTTTAAACCTAAACACTAACACAGTTTTGACACCTTAGACAAGTGAGTTAGAGGTATGCTATGCTATTCCAAGTGTATTGGAATGCTAAACGTAAACAACGAACACTGAGGCAATTAGTATGTAAAAGCTTGGATAAAAGGCCTATAGGTTTAGAGAGTCAAAATCAAATCTATGCTTTAGCAAAGTCGAGGGAATGCTAAAACTAGTCTTATACTAGTATATTTAATTCAAGTGTTGGAATGAACCCAAGAGGCCAAAAAATGAAATTGTGGTGGCAAGATTGGCTAAAGTTATGTAAACAAGCTAAAACTGTGGTGGGAACCACACCATAGTTTGAGCACAAATTTCAAGGAAGCTCAGGGAATATGCCTTGCTTAAATGAACCCTAAACCAATAAAAGATAAAATTTCATACAAAAGTAGCCTTAAAAAATCAACAAAAACTTGCAGTTTTGGCTAAGTAATACGAAATGTGGTAATAATAGCCTATTAATGGGGGCCGTGTTTTTAGGAATTGCTCTAAACTAATCAGTTTATTATAAGACCTAAAGCCAATGAATAAAAATTACTATGCTGATAATGCGTCCTATTAATATTGTCACAAATCAGGAGATTCAAAAGGGCTACATATAGAAATTACCAAAAATCTCCAAAAGTAACCCTTTCAAAAATCATATTTTTTGTGTTTTTGAGTTTTTGTTGCGAAAGTAAAAGATTTAAATGTTTATAAATGTCATTAGCTATGACTAAATGAGATAATAAAAGATGTTTTTAAGGATACCTAAAGATCTATATTCCTGACATGTTGATGAACTGAAAACTTGTAAATTCTTGGGATATGTAAAGGGTATATATGTACTATTGTGTCTATAGAGGTGGCTAGTTATTGTACATAGCTAAAGCTGTGTGCAAAATGTATTGGAGATACATCTAAGTGACCTATGTGTACCTCATTGTATTTGCAAATAAAAGATCGATAGACACAATGATTTGTTTGATTGTCAGTAAATTTTACATACATGTTTAGTTATTGGATTATAGCTGCAATAACCATAGTGATGCTATGTGTACCCCATAAAATATAAGACTCTCATTTAGTGCTATAAAGATCACCTAAAGTAAGCCAATATTGTATATAATATGTAGGCATACACGTAGTGACAAGAATGACTTATATTATAAAGAGGTGTTAATTGATGCGCGAGAGGCCAAGGTACAATCCACCTTTCATTATCTTCAAAATATAGTATTTTATGTTTGCCAATATACTTAACTCGAAAATCTTACCTTATTCAAACGTTAAATTGAAATTAATTGTAACTGACAATACTTCAGTTTCAGTTATTCCTTAATTGATATTGAAAGGATTGTCCAATTGCCAATTATTTCGGCTAGGGCAAATATTAATGGGATATAATTGATATGTCTATCATTTCATGAAAACTCTCATGTAATGGTTCATCCCAAACCATTTTTGTTGTAGGTTGTGGACTCTTATGTAATGCTGTGGAAACGAACAACCCTTTATATAGGGGCTTATGATAATCAGAAACCGTTATTATTTTGGTGGACACGTAAAGTGTTATATAGACTGTTATGTTGTGGCACCAATATAGGGTACTTGGGCTGATCACCTAAAGTACAAGTTCTAGGGTATAATAAATCTGTTATGTTTGTATCATCTATTTATAATTCCATAGATTGCAAGTTTTAGTTAACTGGTCAATTCTAGTACAGAGTTCACTGGTCCAGATTTGACCTTACAGCATATTACAGAGCCTTGAATTTTTAAACTCAAAGCTTTTAAAGAATTGTTTTTGCTCTGTTATCTTATTGAATATACATTTCCTATTAATCATAAGTATTATTGTTTCCATTAATATTCAACCTGTTTATTTCGCTTGTTGAAGCAAGCTCTTATGCTCACACACTTGACGTTAAATATAATATTTTTCCAGTTAAAACCGAGAAAGGCATGGATACAAATCAGGGAAAGATAAAGGAAAAGAGTCAAAGATTGCGGGAGGTAATTCATATTTATTAAGCGTTTGTGCACTTAACTAAGTTTATAGAATTATTGTAATATAGTACCTTTTATCAATTATATTTTGTAATATTAATTTGGGTATTTAATAAATAGTTATGTTAAATGGTCTTTATGAACCTGGGATTTTAAGTCATATTATTATATAATTTAAAGACAGGTTCTAAGTTAGAATTCTGATAGAATGAATGGATATAATAGTATCGTGAGCACCAAAACTCCGAAAGGTTAAAGTGTAAACCCGGAATTGGGGGTTGTCACGTATCCCCATGTCCTTGAACACAGTTGAAAGAGATTTCCAGAAAATTGAGGGATGTGGGCGCCCCCAAATTCCACCGTGGTACTTCAAACACCGTACATTGGTGCATCATGATACCATTTCTTTGAGCTGTTTAATAAATTACAACTTAATATTTTATTTCAGAGTTGTTTATTATCCCCAGGTATTTGGTCAACCTTTTGATTACATTTCTTTACTATGTTACATAATATATATGATCACAATACAAAAGAACTAATCATTACAGATAACAACCCTTGAAACTATTCTAATCCTTGAGCTTTCCTTTGCCCTTGTCCTTTATTGCCAGAGACCCTTCTGGTCGATCAACACTTAGCTGAAAGACATTTAATGTCAAAGCAAAGAATAGAGCATTCAAGTTGCTCCAGCAATGTTAATAACAATTATAATTAAATATCACTGAAGAAAGTAAATGTTTTCTTTGAGGACTACTTCTAACCACGAATTAATAGTGGTGAAGTCATTTGAAAAAGTCATTCTTAACGAACATATCAAATTCATTTTAAGATTTCTTTTGAAATGTACTGAACAACTAAGTCATTTCAAGTAATAAGAATTTTCTTGAGAATTTCAATGTTGAGTAATAACATCAAAGAATTGAACAAGAGTTTAAAAAATTCTTTCAAAGATATATCAATAATATTCCAATATGGATTATGAAGGATTTAGCATATTTTGCGATAATATTCATATACCATAGGGTTTATTCCCAGATTATCATGCTTAGTGATCCACAAATGGGATCAAGAAATGCTAGAGGAATCATCAGTTATTTTAAATTATCTTGACTACGCTCAAGAGTAAACAGTTAGACTATAAAACACTAATGCTTCACTCTTCTGCAAGTATGTTAGGTGATACAGCCTAATTGTTTACCCGAGATTATTCATAATTCTCAAACATAAGCGCGCGGATCGGGGTTTACCGACAATAAAGTTTTTCTTGATTTTATTTTTTCAGGGTATTGTTTCATACTCTGTCCTTACATCACAAGGAAGTCCGTTACCACAATCAATATGGTTTGGGTTGCTTTACAAAGAAATATTTTTGAGTTCAAACATATTATAAACAATTTGATCTATCAGCCAAAATCAAATGGGCATATATCTTTAATAACGATGAATTAGTTTCCAATAATAGGAACGTTTTCATGCCGATATCAATTTAATATTTAGTCTAGCCGAAAACAATTAGCTGAGATAATGGCTAATAAACAGTTTATCATCAAATAGTACTCTAAATATACTGTTCAAAACAAATGCTTTTTCGAATTAGGTCTAGCTGTGGGTCAAATAGCGTAGATCAATCTTTTTAGAACTAGGTATACATACCGAAATTTAATAGTATGTTTATCAGAAAACTTGATCAACGGAATTTTCGAATTCAAGGGTAATTGATAATTGGTACAATAGTGTCTATATACACAGTGGGGACACTTGTACAACCAAACTTAGGAAATACACAATTTTCAATATGAGTCCATAATGCAAATTCAGTACTGAGAATACTTTTAACAATGAACAGAATCGAAGGAATTTCGAATTTATAATAATTCAATAACAATTTGTGACAAGTGAGTGACACTGTGCACAAAGAGTTAACAGAAAAATTTTGATATATAAATGACATCACATATGAGACAATATCAGAGATCATTTTGAAATCAATAGTATAGCTTGAATAAAGTTAATGAATACTTGTAAGCATAACATAGGTGGACTTCCAATTGCATAAAGTTAAAATGTTAAAGGGTTACAGATAATTTCATAAACGAATAACATAGATCATTATGGATATGAATATTTAACAATTTAATTATTCACAAGAGCATTGCATTGAAATATGTATAAACTCATGTTGAGATTAGGAAATCTAGCATAAACATTATACCTGTTTGCACAAAATAAAAGTAGTGCATAAAGGTTTAGATACTTGCCTTGGTCCGTTGAACATACTGCTTACGTAATTTAATATGACTTCTTTTTTGAAAGACCTATTCAATTTATAAGATCGATCTCTCAATTAGCCAATCATATTATACCCATTATAATGATCACTTGTTTACAAGTAAATTATCTAACAATTCCAAACCACATAATCAAATATTAGATAAACCACACATTAACACCATAACGCATTTCAATTATAAAAGTTAGATACAACATCGAGTCCTTTTAAACAGTCGTTCAATATAGTTTGCTGAGTTGGTTTCACCACTTTAACATAACCAACAATTCACTAGTTTCCCGTCTACATCTACACTATTTATTCACAGTGAGTTAGATCCCGTACAATTGCCTAGTTACGTATATACCTTCGTCGCGATAACCTCGAAAGGAATTGTTTCGAGCAACCCAGATACCTAATACATCAACTTATTAATATGAGTACGATTGTACCATATCTAACTTTATGAATTAACACCTAAGTTCTATTCACATTATATAAGTCTTTCTTTATTGAGTCCCGCCGTAGGTTAAGTACCCAATCCTAACAAACTGGATTCCCAAATTCAGCAAACCAGATGGCAATCCAGCAAACTGGATTCCAATCTAGCAAACTAGATTTCATCCTGGATTACAATCCAGTAACCTGGATTCAAACTATCTTATAATCCAGCAACTTAGATTCACTAACTTTCAATACAGTAAACTAGATTCACTAATTCAGCAAACTATTTTCTAATCCAGTAACCTGGATTCGAACTATTTTACAATACAGCAGACTAGATTCACTTTATTCAATTCAGCAAACTGAATTACACTATTCAGCAAACTGGATTCACTAATTCAGCTAACTGGATTCACTAATTTCAGCTAGCTGGATTCAAACTGTCTTTTATTTTATTAAATAATTCATTTAATCGATCTAAAATGCCATAAACATTATACCACCTTACAAATGACCAAAACCCATATCAAAAATCTGTATGAACCATATTTAAGGTTTCTCAAGTCATTAAATCCCATTTTTCAAATTTTCAACTTCACATAATTAATTAAATCCATTTATACATAACTTCAATCATTTACATAAAAAAAATAGCAAAACAACTTCAAAATCATTTCTTTTCTGGAAATAGACTATATATAGTCTCCTTATGAAAATATATTGTTCCTAGAAATTTTAAAATCCATTTTACTATATTTAAATAGTCCAAAATAGCCAAATATTGCTACATTTTTCATAAATCGAAAATTACATCCAAAAAATTATAAAATTTTCAGGGTATGTTTTTGCTATATACATATACTTCCAGTAATAATTTCATAATTTTTGGAGTTAACCACAAAGAGTTATTCAAGAATACTTTTGAAAATAGTCCTTCACGATAAAATTCATAACTTTCATTATACATGGTCAAAAATTCTCAAATTTTTACAGGACTCACATAACTTCCCATCTAATCATCCCAAAGGTTTCTAGAATTTTTAGAGCATAAACAGTAGACGAAACTGCCCCTGGAATCAAATAGTCAGCAGAGTTTATCACCCTTTTTGTCCACTACCTGGGCTGTTTTGACTAAAACAGTCCATACGAATTTTATACCAACTATTTTTGAGTTCTACCACTTGGTTCTTGTAATTAACTTATATATCTATCACCACTTTTTGACGGATAATAAAAAGAGTTTACGGATCTCAAGTTATGAACTTAGAAAGTGATGAAAAGTTAGGGTTTTCTAACTTTTTAGAAAATAGTTTTGCTTTTCTTTCTTTTGATCTAACTTTTGGCATTCAAAAGGGTTAGATCTAAATATAAAACACTTATTAACATATAGATCTAAGGTTTTAGACCTCAAAATCATAAATTTCATATCACACAAATCACACCAAAAAAAAAGAAAATAAGCTAGATTAAAGTTAGAAAAATTATACCTTTTTGTGTGCTATCCTTCTCCTTCCTTCTAGGCTTGATTATGGAACTTTAAGCTTGCTAAAATTTCTTCTCACCACTAGCCGTAGCCACCCCCTCTCCCTTTACTCTCTCAAGATATTTGGGAAAGAATAAGAGAAAGAAGTAGCTTTTAATTTTTTTATCCTCTCTCTCTCTCCAAACTAGGAAAAAGAAAATGAACAAAGCTATCCTTGGTTTATTAAATCTAATACTTACAATATCTATAGATATAAAAATTATATCTATATATTTTATCATCATTTGTAAGCATACACATTTGACAACTTGGGTGATGGGTCATCATTACTTTTTGTCCTTCTTTCTCCATTCCTACAAGTAATTTATTAAAAAAAATCAACACATCACTCATTTTAGTACTCCTTGTCGGCTGGCCTCCTTCATGATATGCCCCACTTTTTAGTCTTCACTTATTGCTTTAAAATAATAATTAAATTGGCAAAAATATCTCCTAAGTGGGGCTAACAAATGGGGCTTTGTTTTACATCACTTGGGGGCTCACATTTAATTAGTTTTGGGCCATTAGTTTCTAAATATTTTTAATTCATACTTGGTTACTAATAAAATAAGTATTGGGCTAATTTTAATTAGTCCACACATTAATTATCCAAGTCCACAATTAAATAAATTAGTGGCTTGGTTAGTAAATTAATTAGGCTAGTCCATTAGTTTCCTTACTCATTGGACTATTAAAATAAGTTATATATATAACACATAATCCTCATTAATTAATACCCATATTAATTAATGTACAAAATTTATTCACTTACTATATTCACTTTAATTAAATATTTAATTAACTAACTATCTTTTCAATTGTTTTAATATTAATATTCTTAGGTTAGTCCACTAATTTAAATAACTATTAGTGGGCTCTATTTTAACTAACAATTAGTCACATACATTATCCACATAAGTCATAACATATTTTATCCATCGTTGATAAATAATTATCATACACATTGAACCACATGTTGTACAAACATGCATTCGAATATAATCAATACGTATATTTAGTATTCAAGTTTCTTAAGAAAATAAATTCTTATTATTCATAATACGCATACATCCATTTTATAATACAATTATAACAATAATTGTATTAATCATTTAAAATTCATAATCATAGATCAAATTAGGTTTTGATCATCCCTTTTATCTATGTCGCATTTACCATACTTAGTCAATTTAAAAATAAATTGACTAGTCTTACAAATTTTTATCCTAAAGAAATAATCATAGTAATAATAATAATATTAATAATCATTTCTTAAAATATACATTTATTATTTAAAATAATATAGAAATCATATTTTTTTGTAAATAATCATATATCTTTAGTATAAAAATTAATTTATTAACAGAATATAATTTATAATTGACAACTATTTCTTTAATAAGAAATTTACTTGAAACCATGTATAAAATAAATATATATGTACATATTACATAATCACATTCCTTTCCTTGCACACATTCCCATACTTGCTTTAATATATAATAAAAATAATTGTATTATATAAAAAAAATTCATACGCAAAATTTCTTATTTTAATATATCAAAAATCTTGGGTTATTACAGAGGACCAGAAGGGATAGGAACAGAGGAATAAGAGTGGAAATTTGGGGTAGAAGTTGGTGATTGAGGAATGGAAGCAGGAGGATCAGAGATTGGAATAGCAGAATCCTCTATGTCCCAAAATAGAAGACCATCAACATTGACTTTCAATTTTGAATTCACAAAAACATTTTCATTAATAACTTCAGATAATTGAACCACCTCTTCATTTTCAAAAGAAATTCCAAAATGGGCTAAGATTTTGGTTATAAACCCACCATAAGGAAAACATTTGGTTTTATTCTTAAGACAGCTTTCCATATGCTTAATCATGACAAGAGCAAAGATAAATTTAGTTTCTAGAGAGGATCAAGGCTGATAGGATCAAATCTTAAAATGTTATATCGGACCAACCACCTATTCTAGGTACTAAGTTAGCATGAATGACCTTATGGACAACACTGTTCAAAGGTTGTAGTTGCGACAACAGTAGGTAAATTAATGAATTCAACAAAGGAACAATCTTTTAACAATCCTTAATTGATCTATGACAATTAAAATTTTCAAACTCAATAGGGCCCTTGAAAGTAAAGGGACAAACACCAGAGTAAGTGATATCAAACAGTGATCCCAATAAAAACAGAGTCTATGGATATGGTTTTATCTTGAACAAATGTATCTATCCTATCTGAATTAACTGACATATTCCCAAAGAATTTGCTTGAGTAGGACATGATATGTAGATTTTTGGTGGAGATAGCATAGCGACAAACCAAACATTCTCGAACAAAGTTGTTACCTACCAATTTTATGAAACAAAAACTGGGATCAAACAGGCTTTCCATAAATAATATTTTTGTTGACCATAAAATTTTGAAAACGGGTTGAGAATTTGGGGAATCTGAAGGTCAAAGCAGAGTACCATGAACTCTAGGAATATGAGGAAGGGAATCGGGTATACTCACAAGGGCAGAAGTTTTGGTTTTAGAGGAAGTTCCTTTTGCGTTTCATACTCCTGGAAGAAGCCCCCAAATCAGCAGCAATCTTGTGAAGGTTTCTATTGATGCGTCGTTTTTCCCCTCAGTACCATATATATGATGAGTAGGTTTCATACCAACGAATCGGGTATCAATTGCCTTGGATTGTCGGCTAGGTCGAATGTGTTCTGTTATTTTTTCTCCAAGATATATTATTTGTGTAGGTTCTATGCTTGGGAACTGGTTTGGTAGCTTTTGGATGGAGTCCAGTGAGCAGTAAAAAGATCAAGGATTGCAGGATCACAGCAGCGCGGTCACGCCCAAATTGAACGTGCAGTGCGGCCGCACCACACTTCAAACTCAGTTTTTCTCTTTCTGCCATAGCAGCGCGGCTACGCTGGTTCGACAGTTGACCAGAGTTGACTTTTCACTTATTTGAAGCAATTGACGTGTAATTTAACTCAAAAATTCTAATTAGACTAGGATTCATATCAGACGACTATATATTGTCTTTTATATTCAGTACTTTAGGTATTCATTCAACTTAGTAGCAAAACCCTAGTTTGAGATAGTTTTGGAGGCTTGAAGCAATTGTGAGAGTAAGAAGGATTCATCGCAGGAGCCGAAGGAGAGACTTAAGGACTGCATCTACAAATTCTATTCTCTTCCTTATCTCTTACTTTGTATTGTGAATGTTTCATCAATTATAGATTATGATTTTTAATTCAATTATGAACTAAATTCTATTTTAAGATTACAATAGATCTTATTGCGTAGCTTTTATTAATATTCTTCATTGTTAATTATTGTTGATTATTATCAGATTGTCTATTATGATTTGTGCATAATTGCTTAATTGCATAGCCAGTAATTACTGTGATAATCTATATGAACTCGAGAGATGGATTATAGGTTTAGATTTGATCGTAATAACATGTGATTATGTTTTCTGCATGGTGATGGAACTCATGATTTATGTCTAGAATAGAAATATACCTATACGCCGCATGTAATCTGATAGGGAACCTGTGCTTTAAATCCTTTTTAATTGTAATTCATATAAAGATATAGTGAATTAGTTAACTAGGGTGTTCACCTTAATTCTATCATCTGTGGATTTAAGTTGATTCATTTATGATACATCGAGAGATGGTCATAAATATTGATGAGTTCTCGATTAACAATCTGAAATAGTTAGCATAACTTAACAGGAAGTATATTGATCTAAGTGAAGCAATAAGTGAAATTATAGTCTTAAGTCTTCATAATTTGTTTTCAATCTCGTGGTAGTTAGCATTAGTTTAATTAATTATTTGATTTCATAAATTCACAAGTCTTTTAATCAATTGTTTAATAAAAGAGAATTAATACAAAATTGGTAATTGTTAGTATAAATTACAGTTTTTCTCCGTGGGAACGATATTCTCTTGTCATTATATTACTTATTGATCATGTATACTTGCGTGTTGTGCTAGTATATAATTAGGCAAACACCATGGTTGATTCTTCTTCTCGTCGGACTGGCTACCGGGCGGTGTTAACTGTGTGGCCTCCTCGTGTCTTTGTCATTTAAACCGATGAAAGAGATCTACTCGATTGATCAAGCCCTAGTTTTTGTGAGGGCGAAAACAGAGAGTATGAAACAAAGGGACTCAGAGAGATAAAAGAACTGGGCTAAAACCTTGTTTTATTTTGTTCCAGCTAAAATTCTTAGACCAAATCCCAAAAATACCCTTAGCTTTAATATCGATATTACCCTTTCTAAAGTCTGTTAAAGAGGCTAAGACATAAAAAAATAGTACACCCACATATAATTGCGTACAAAGAATCAAATACATTATGTAATGTGAACATTTTATGAATTTAAGCCCATTACATAATTTTTAGCCATACTAGAACATTTTAAGCATATATAGACATGCCTAGTTCTCTTCTTAAAATGGTAAAAACGTTCTTCAGTTAAAGGTTTTGTAAAAATGTCAATCAATTGATGTTTAGTTGGGACAAATACCAACTTAATTAATCCTTTAGCAACATTATCTCTCAAAAAATGATGTCTAACTTCAATATGTTTAGTACGAGAATGAAGAACAGGATTTTTAGAGATATCAATTGCACTAGTATTATCACATAGAATAGGCACATTTTCACATATCACATTAAAATCATGTAAAGTTTGTATCATCAACAAAATTTGTAAACAACAACTACATGCTGCCAAGTATTCACCTTCTGTAGCAGACAAGGCAACTGATGTCTGTTTCTTACTGTGCCAAGCAACAAGGCTTTGACCTAAGAACTCACAAGCACCACTTGTGCTTTTTCTATCTACTTGGCACCTGTTGGACGATTTAGCAATTGATAAACACACACGTGCAAGTATATATGGTCCACAAGTAATACAATGATAAGATATGAGTCAAACCCATAGGGAATTGTGACGAATAAATACCAAGTACCAATCGTCTATCAATTTGATCTAGTTTAAATGATGAAGATTTGGATTTTGTTGATTGGTTAAGTTTATAAGACAAGTAATGAATAAAATGCGGTAAAATATCAAGATAGAAAGATCTAAGATTATAATTTCCCCCAACACGTCATTTGAATCTCCTAACTCTCTCTTTTCAATTAGTTATATCATACGAATTGACAACCGAGAAATCAAAACTTCATGAGAGCCTCTGTCGATGGTCAATCACGAATCTTCCTAAGCGGTGCATAGGTATATGTCCATCCTATACACTATCAAGAGACCAATTTCAAAAATGATTAATAAGACACGTGTCACTAAATCTCATTAACCGTCCCCTCAATTACCAACTTTCATATCAGAAGTCATTAAGACTAGATTCTCAATTGGTTGCACGCGGTAGTTAGGTATATGTCTATCCCAACTACTCTCAAGTTACCTATTTATGCAGATTGTTAATAAGACACACGTCACTTAATCCAATTAATAACCCACAACAATCTTTAACTCTCGCATGTGATCATAACTAGGTCTTAACCTATAATCCGTTCGTCAAGTTCATATAGGTTCCCAAGGTAATTACGGGCCAAGCAATTAATCTAGAAAGCAAAGGCTATAATAATCAATTCATAAATGATTAACTAATATCCAAAGAGAGAGAATTCAAATCAATTTAAGTGTTTGGGTTTCCATTGCAATCTTAGAATAGAAGGTTAGTTCATGATAGCTACAATAAACATCAATTTCAATTTATCCATTGTCAAATTCGAATTACAAAGGAGATGAAAATCTAGAAATGAAACCACTTTTGAAGCTATTCAGCTGTTGTTCCTTGGGTTGTTGTTGGTTTCTAGCTCTCCTCTTTAGTTTTGCAATTCTTGTTGACTGAGTTCCTTGGCTTGTGGCTTGATTCAGCTTGATTTGCAGCCTTTAACACTATTGTTTGATGTATTTTGTAGCCTCTCTATCCCTAGATATCTAATATGAAGCTCCAAAGAGAATATTTATAGCCTCTATCAAGAAACCCTAGCCAAAGTCAGACAAAATGCAGCTCAGATCGCACTGAAAGTATGTCAGATCGCACTCAGCTCGGCGTTGGCGCGCCCGCACGGTGCTTGGTGCACGCGTGCCCAAGGCCTGGTTGGCCCATGCTAGCTGTCGCACGCCTGCTCGCTGGCTGTCACACGCCCGCGCCACGCGCCCACACGCCAACGCGCCCCCACTCCATGGCCGCACCGCCCTGGCACCCCCCCGCCTGCTGCACGCCTGGCGCCTCCAACTGCCGTGGCCCCAGCGCGCGCGCCCAGCGCCTGTCGAGTGCTGCCCAGCCCCGCGCACGCGCGCACCGCCCAATGCCCATGCGCGCTCGCGCCTGCTGCCTGACTGTCGATGCCCAGCGCCCATCTGCCGAGGCTGGTTGCCGAGGCCCACGCGCGCCGCATGGCGCCCGCGCCCAGCGCCTGCCTGGTGACCCCACCTGCTGCACATGCGTGCTCGTGGCTTAGCCGATGCCGCACGTCGTGCACGTTTTCCAACGTCGTGCACGCACAACTTCCAAATGTTAGCAAATTAAGCACCGAGCATCGCCAAACATCAATTTTCACCGTATTATCATTCGGGCACGGATATCCAAGCACGGGCTTGCCCTCGTGGCTTGGCTGACGCCGAACGCCGTGCACGCTCGACTTCCAAATGTCATCAAATTAACCACCGAGCGTCGCCAAACACTAATTTCCATTGTACTACCATTTGGGCACGGACGTCCAAGCACGAACATTGAGTCATTACGAACAACGATCCGAGCGGTCTTTATTTCCATTTCTACAAACATAATAAAAATGCATCAAAGCAACATAAAACATGTAAAAATAACTAAAAACTAAATTATCTTGAAATACGATAAAAATGGCTAAAAACCATATAAAATTCCCAAAAGCTAACAAACTGTCAAGGTCAAAGGTATCCAAATTGTGTGTATAGAACACCCTCATCAAATACCCCCAAACTTAACCCTTTGCTTGTCCTCAAGCAAACAGAGATACACTAATTCATTGAAATAAACACAAACGACAATTGAATTAAAAGGGAACGACTCAAGAATTGGCCTCAAAGGAAAAAGATCAAAAGGGGCCCAAGAACAACGTAAAGTTACAATTTAACAAAATTTCTAAGGTCACCGCTGCTCAAGATCTCTGTAATATGTGTGTGTGTGTGCTATCTGTTTATGCGAGTTAGGAAAGAGCTAACGCATGAACTCAATTTATGAGGGATTATACTATAAATCTACAAACTCATCATTACCTTGATAAGAACCAAACAAGACGACCATATAAGAAAGGGGTTCCCAAGGGATTATTGCAGTCATGAGTAATCACACTGGTGAGTGCGTTTTACGCTCCATCTCACCTTAACTAAGCACATGACCATGCGATGTCTAATCACATTAGGCTATTCAGAGTTACCCATGTAACGAGTGTTTGATCAATAACTCCCAAACCAGATGACTTTAGGGCACTAGGTGTAAAAACACCCCTAAGGATCTATTAACTCGAGTAGCAATGGCCACGTAATTAAACTTGGTCAACAAATTATAAAAATATTTTTTTTTAAATTCCCCCAAACTTATATGAAAGTCTAAAATATACATGAAAGGCTGTTGACGTGAGTTCAGTACATTTCAAGTATAATCTCCCCAACATTTAAGTAAATGAGATTTCTCAATACTAACTAACTAAAAAAGCACGTTGTGCATGTGAAGAACATAAACAACCAAGAGTAGGGTGGTTAGCCACAATGTTAAGAAGTAACTAAGCATACTCAAGACTTACTTTAGATAAAAACACAATAACCAACAAAATATCATTGGCCATTCTTGTAGCACAACACGACTAGATAGCGAAATCAAACGACTTAGACAAAATAAAATAACTAAATTATACTACCACACCCCCAAACTTAAAATAAACATAGTCCTCGATGTTATAATAGACAGAATTTAAACAAAGAACTTCACCGATAAACTCAAGCAGCATCATCCTCATTGTTGTCATTTGCGTGATTGCCTCCATTTGTATCATCACCCGAATCAAGGTTATACTCCGGGAACATGGGTGTCATGGGAAATTGGACTGCATTTGCGCCGGTATTGAACCAACTGTTGTTGATCACCTGTGCGGTAGCATTACAAAAATCGAAAGTATAAATACACAATGAATTGACCTGTTGAATTGAATGATCAATGCGCCGGGACATGCGCCTATTTTCACGCTCCCTCTCCTGTGCTTCCTTGTGTCTCTCTTGCGCATTCCGCTGCATTTCAGCCCTCATCTCCTGATTCTCACGCCGAAGTTCGCGCATTTCAGCAATAAGTAAGTCAATTGAAGAGCTAGATATCTCGATGTGCTCGATGCTAAGTGGTGGGTTGCCGATGTCTTCCTCAGGTTCGTGAGGATGCAGCAAAGGCAAGAATCCAGCTCCGTGCTCCTCCGGCACCCCATCCTTCCAAACTTTGTAGTGGCGCATAACTTGGCTATCAATAGGAGTCAATGGGTATTGAAGTAACTCGTTGGCACTCCACTTGACTTTTGCCCCTTTGCACAAGCCACAGATCAGTGATGGGTGTGGCAATCCGCCTGTAGACTTCCCTTTAGCATATAGGATAATGGAGTTGCGAATCAGTCTTCCAACATTAATGCTCCATCCCGTCACCAAGGCAAACTAGATAATTGCCCGCATTGGAATCACCTCCGTCGCATGGGTGGTAGGCCATAACTTGGCATTGATGAAATACAGCCATACTTTCCCATATTTGCTTAAATCACTCTATCGGAAATACAATGGCTCTCCCCTTTTCATAGTCCAACGAGTGTCTGGTTTGCATAAGGTTGTAATGATTTCATCCCAGTCAGGCTTCTCGGTTCCATACTTGGTAAGCGCATCCTTGCCATGGCTTCTAGGAAGGTTATAAAATTCTTCAATGCTCCATTTACCAAATGACACATTTTTTGCCCCGAACCATAACCACATAGTAATCAGCCTCCATGGCATTGGCATAAAATTCCCGGACAATAGATATACATGCGGGCTCGGGTTGTGCGGTGAAAGTCTGCCATCCCCTTTCCTCAATTATGTCAGCGATGCCAAAATCATTTGTTTCGTCCGGTAGATTACCCCTCTCAGGAATCAATTTTTTTGTGGCCATGACAGTGTGGTAACACTCGGATGACTTCGCACTAATGAACCTTTTCTTGTCATAGGCTTTGGTTGGCTTGGAAGATGAAGATTCACCCCGTTGATGTTTGGGAGCCATACCAAAAGAAGCTTCAAGCAAATCACCCAAAATAGCCAAGAATTCCCTCTTAGACAATTTATCGAACAGGTGGTGTGTACTCTTTAAAATCACAGTTGTAAGTGCAATGGGGACCAAGCCAAACCCTCCACAAAGTCTTGCAATGGGAGACAGCTATGTTACTGCTAAGCAAAACCACCAAAACACAGCACCCAAGCAAGTAAAATTTAAAATTTATAGCCTTTTTACCTTTTCTTGGAGAACTTTTGAAAAACCATGGAAATCCTTCAAAAACATCCAAATCCTTGTTAAAATCCAAGTTAGAAGATGAAATTGATGATGGGTTGCCGAAATTGGATGCCAAATTGAAGTAATGGAGCTTGAATTTGAGTTTGGGAAAGATGCATGCAAGTTGGCTATAAAGTGGGAGGAAAGAGATGTAAGAATGGGCTGAAGCAAATGAGCATAAGTGTAGTTTTAAAGAACATGCACCGGCTGGTTGGTGCGGCCGCACGGCCAAGGGCGCGCCTACGCGCGCCTGCTGGGCGCCCAGTGTCGCACACCAATCTGCTGATCATGTCATGTCTGGTGTGCGCCTGCTGCGCGCGCCTGTGCCCCCGCCTACTGCACCCACGCCCAGCGTCTGCCGAGGCCCGCGCACGCCCGTGCCTAGTGCCTGTCTGGCCTGCTATGCTGCTGCTGCTGCTGGCGTGCCGCCGACGTGCTGTTGTGCTGACATGGATTGCTCAAGTGCCAAACTGGGTCAAAACACCTACATGTAGTAACAAAATTAACAAAATTAGAAACAATTGATGATAAAAAATCATCCCTGTGAAAACAAAGTGATTTTTTTTTAGTTAAACTAAAACTCATGAAATTAATTAAAAATTAGGTTGCCTCCCAAATAGCGCTTGAGTTAAAGTCTTCAGCCTGACTACTCCACATTCATTTCGAATCTTCAAGACTAACTGAGGTCTTTTGGCGTTCAATGTCACCACCCCAGTAATGTTTAATTCTTTGTCCGTTTACCTTGAACAACTGATTAGTCTTATCATCCTGTAGTTCAATTGCACCATGTGGAAAAACATGATTAATATAAAATGGCCCTGACCATCTTGATTTGAGTTTACTGGGGAATAGCTTCAACTGAGAATTATAAAGTAGGACGGATTGTCCAACCTCAAACTTTCGATCGATTATCTTCTTGTCATGCCACCTCTTGACTTTTTCCTTGTAGAGCTTTGCATTCTCATAGGACTGGAGACGGAACTTTTCCATCTCGTTAAGTTGCAAAAGGTGTTTCTCTCCCGCATCATTCAAATCAAAATTGAGCCTCCGGATGGCCCAATAAGCACTATGTTCTAGTTCCACCGGAAGGTGACATGCTTTCTCGTACACAAGCTGATATGGTGACATCCCGATAGGAGTTTTATATGTTGTCCTATATGCCCATAAGGCATCATCAAGCTTCAATGACTAGTCCTTTCTATTCGGGTTCACAACCTTCTCTAAAATCCTTTTCACTTCTCTATTAGATACCTCCACCTGACCACTCGTTTGAGGATGATAGGTCGTAGCAATTTTATGGGTTACCCCATATTTAGCAAGAAGGACATTAAAGTTCTTATTACAAAAATGCGACCCCTCATCGTTAATTATTGCCCGTGGAGTTCCGAATCTTGTGAAAATGTTTTTTCGAAGAAATTTCAGCACAACCTTGGCATCATTGGTGGGCATTGCAACTACTTCGACCCATTTTGACACATAATCAACAGCCACTAGAATATACAAATTGTTGAACGAAGAAGGAAACGGACCCATGAAGTCAATGCCCCATACGTCAAAGATCTCAACCTCCAAGATTGTGGTTAGTGGCATCTCATGACGCCTGGAAATGTTCCCCACTCTTTGACAACGATCACATTTCAGCACAAAACCATGGACATCCTTGAACAACGTTGGCCAATAAAAACCCGATTGAAGCACCTTCGCAGTTGTTCTCTCTCCACCAAAATGTCCTCCAAACGTTAAAGCATGACACTGTTGTAGAATACTTTCCATTTCAGATTGAGGCACACATCTTCTGATCAGCTGGTCTGCACATTGCTTAAACAAAAATGGTTCATCCCAAAAATAGTGTTTCACATCATGTAGGAACTTCCTTTTCTGTTGATAGCTTAGCTCGGGCGGTAGCACATAACTAACCACATAATTCACATAGTCAGCATGCCATGGCACTTCATGTGTGATCGCGAAAAGTTGTTCATCGGGGAAGGACTCATTGATCATGACATCATCTCCCACCTCTTGGTCTACATTTTCCAGCCTTGACAGGTGATCCGCCACTTGATTTTCGGTTCCCTTTTTATCCCGAATCTCAAGATCAAACTCCTGAAGCAATAATACCCAACAAATCAAGCGTGACTTTGCATCCTTCTTTGCTATCAAGTATTTTATGGCTAAATGGTCAGTATACACAATGACCTTGGTGCCAATGAGATAAGCACGAAATTTGTCAAAAACATAAACAATAGCAAGCAATTCCTTCTCCGTGGTTGTATAGTTAAGTTGTGCTCCAGTTAGTGTCTTGCTAGCATAATAGATCACATGAAAAACCTTGTCCTTACGATGGCCCAAAACAGTACCAATTGCAAAGTCACTAGCGTCGCACATTAATTCAAATGGAAGATCCTAATCTAGGGTCATGATGATAGAAGCACTCACAAGTTTCTTCCTTAGTAATTCAAAAGCTTCTAAACATGCTTGATCAAAGACAAACGGAGTATCCTTCTCAAGAATGCTGCATAACGGCTTTGTAATTTTTGAGAAATCTTTAATAAACCGCCGGTAAAATCCAGTATGTCCAAGGAAACTACGAATGCCCTTGACGTTGGTTGGTGGAGGAAGTTTCTCAATGGTTTCAATCTTGGCCTTATCAACCTCCAACCCCTTCGAATACACTCTATGCCCCAAAATAATGCCTTCTTGCACTATAAAGTGGCATTTCTGCCAATTTAGTACCAGATTTGTTTCAACACATCGTTTAAGCACTTTCACAAGGTTTTTAAGGCATAAGTCGAATGAATCTCCA
Organism: Aralia elata; assembly: GCA_034770075.1. Classification (NCBI taxonomy): domain Eukaryota; kingdom Viridiplantae; phylum Streptophyta; class Magnoliopsida; order Apiales; family Araliaceae; genus Aralia; species Aralia elata. Next base: position 15,545,038 of record CM068385.1, read on the forward strand.
AAAATTAAAAAATCATCCATGCAAACCTCCAATCCTTGCTCAACCATATCGGAGAATATTGCCATCATATATCTTTAGAAAGTAGCGGGTGCATTGCATAGCCCAAACGACATTCTTTTGAAAGCAAATGTCCCATATGGACAAGTGAATGTCGTTTTCTCTTGATCTTCGGGGGCAATAGCAATTTGGTTGTAGCCCGAATACCCATCCAAGAGACAATAGAATTCATGTTCCGCCAACCTATCCAGCATTTGATCAATAAATGGAAGCGGGAAATGATCCTTGCAAGTAGCCTTGTTCAACCTCCCATAGTCCATGCAAACTCTCCATTCGGTGACAGTTCTAGTTGGGATCAACTCGTTGTTTTCATTAGAAACCACTGTCATGCCTCCCTTCTTCAAAACACATTGCACTGGACTGACCCATGGACTATCTGAGATGGGATAAATGATGCCTGCATCGAGCAATTTGATAATTTCCTTCTTGACCACCTCTTTCATGATGGGGTTCAATCTACGTGGATGCTAAACCACAGGTTTGGCCTCATCCTCCAATATAATCTTGTGCATGCAAAATGCAGGGCTAATTCCCTTGATGTCGGCAATGGACCAACCTAGAGTTGTTTTGTACTCCCGTAGCACTCTTAGCAATTTAATTTCCTGCACATCATTAAGTGAAGTAGACACAATAACAGGCAAAGTACTAGCATTACCCAAATACGCATACCTCAAGTGGATAGGCAATGGTTTGAGCTCCAAGGTGAGTGGCTCCTCCTATGAGGATTTTGTAATGGCACTAGAACTGCTTGATCTGTCTAACGGTTCAAATTGTTGCTTAAACTTGATAAATCGTGGGAGAACATTCAGCACATTAACCATCTCATTAGGAAGAAGAAGTTCATTCTCAAGTGACTCGCCAAGCAACTCTTCAAAAGGATCAACTTCATAATTTGTTGTGAACACCTCATTCACTACTTCGTCAATCAAATCCATCCTAAAACATTCATCTTGCACATTAGGAAACTTCATTGCTTTAAAAACATTAAGAGTTACCTCTTGGTCTTGGACACGCATGGTTAGCTCTCCTTTTTGCACATCAATCAAAGTTCTGCCCGTGGCTAAGAATGGTCGCCCAAGGATAATAGGTATCTCCCTATCTTCTTCAAAATCAAGGACAATAAAATCTGCTGGAAAAATAAACTTGTCAACTTTGACAAGTACATCTTCTATTATCCCTCTTGGGTATGTGAGAGACCTATCCGCAAATTGCAATGTAACATTTGTAGGTTTTGCCTCACTTAATCTCAGCTGTTGATAAATTAAGAGTGGCATTAGATTGATGCTTGCCCCCAAATCACAGAGGGCCTTTCCGAAGAATTGGGTACCAATTGTGCAAGGAATTGAGAAACTCCCTGGATCTTTCAACTTTGGTGGTAACTTTCTTTGTAAAACAGCACTACATTCTTCGGTTAGTGCCACCGTCTCAAAATCCTCAAGCCTTCTCTTTCTTGACAAGATGTCTTTCATGAACTTCACATAACTAGGCATTTGTTCCAATGCCTCGACGAATGGTATATTTATGTGCAATTTCTTGAAAACTTCCAAGAACTTTGAGAATTGCTTATCCAACTTTAATTTCTGTTGACATTGTGGGAACGGGCATGGTGGATACATAGGGCTTTGTTTGCTCCCCTCTGATTTTGACACAGGCTCTTTTTCCTTCTTTTATGTTACTTTTCTCTTTTCTTCCTCTTTCTCCACGATCACATCCTCAACCACTGTTTCTGATGGAGCTTCATTCACAACTTCCGAAAGTTCCTTACCACTTCTCAAAGTCACAGCCTTGTAATGCTCCTTACCTTCTCTTTTTGGGTTGACTTCGGTATCACTAGGTAAAGCACCTGGAGGATGGATATTAAGAGCACTAGCTATTTGTCCTAGCTGAAGCTATAGATTCTGTATTGAAGCACTATTTTGTGCAATTGATTAAGCCAATAACTCCTCCACACTAGGCTTTTTCTCCTGTTGAGGCAAGGGTGGGTTTGAGGTTTGTTGGTGTGATTGAGTTTGATGAGGTGGTTGAGTTTGGTTCTGAAATCCTAGAGGATATTGATGTCTAGGAGCTGAATATTAGTTTTGGTTGTTGTTGTTGCTCCGTAAGAAATTTGGGTGATTCCTCCATCTAGGATTGTATTGGTTAGAGTAAGGGTTATTTTACTGCCTATTGTAATTACCAACAAACTGTACGGATTCTGCATTGATTGCACATTGTTCGGTAGGATGATTCCCAACACACAAGTCACAAGTTTCAGAAATGCTCTGCACAGATTGAGTTCCTAGAGTTTCCACTTTCTTTCCACTTTCTTTGTAAGCGCGGCTAGCTGCACAGCTATTGCAGTGAAAGGATCAACCTCCAATTTTCCTGCTGCCTTTTGTGGCATTCTCCTCTCCGAAGGCCATTGATAAATATTGGCAGCCATAGTCTCCAATAAGTTATAGGCATCCGTAAAACTCTTTCCCATTAAAGTACCACCTGCAGCTGCGTCAACACTTGATCGAGTGGCATTGGTCAACCCGTTATAGAAGATCTTAACTTGTAACCATTGAGGCAAACCATGGTGTGAACATCTCCTTATTAGATCTTTGAATCATTCCCAAGCTTTATACAAGGACTCAAGATCATATTAAACAAACGAAGTGATGTCATTCCTCAATCTTTCAGTTTTCGCGGGTGGGAAGAACTTTGCCAAAAAATTCTGGGCTAAGTCATCCCATTTGGTAATCGAGCCCGAAGGAAGCGAATGTAACCAACTCTTTGCCTTGTCACAAAGCGTGAAAGGAAATAATCGGAGTCTAATTGCATCATCAGTAACTTGAGTGTACTTAAATGTGTCATATATTTCCAAAAAATTCACCAAATGAGCATTTGGGTCGTCATTGGACAACCCACCAAACTGCAAACAGTTTTGGACCATTTGGATGATGTCTGCCTTAATTTCGAAGTGGGTGGCCTCAATAGCTGACTTGGAGATGCTTGACTGCAAATCTGTGACAAGAGGCATAGCATACTCCCTCAAGGATTTAGGTTCCTCCTCAGCCATAGTATTTTGATTGGGTATACCCTGAACTCGTTCTCTTCGTAGTCTTCGAATATTTCTCTCGATCTTGGGATCGTAAGGAATTAACTCAAGACCTCGTGAGCGTGGCATACAAATCAAGAATACCTACAAAAAAATAAAAACGAAAATTATATACAAGTCTAAAATGAGACCAAGTCAATTGAAATTGATATTGGTAAAATTATTAGAAAACTACTCCCCGTCAACGGCGCTAAAAACTTGTTGGACGATTTAGCAATCGATAAACACACACGTGCAAGTATACACGGTCCACAAGTAATACAATGATAAGATATGAGTCGAACCCATAGGGAATTGTGACGAATAAATACCAAGTACTAATCGTCTATCAATTTGATCTAGTTTAAACGATGAAGATTTGGATTTTGTTGATTGGTTGAGTTTATAAGACAAGTAATGAATAAAATGCGATAAAATAACAAGATAGAAAGATCTAAGATTACAATTTCCCCCAATTCGTCATTTGAATCTCCTAATTCTCTCTTTTCAATTAGTTATATCATACGAATTGACAACCGAGAAATCAAAACTTCATGAGAGCCTCTGTCGATGGTCAATCACGAATCTTCCTAAGCGGTGCATAGGTATATGTTTATCCTATACACTATCAAGAGACCAATTTTAGGAATGATTAATAAGACACGTGTCACTAAATCTCATTAACCGTCCCCTCAATTACCAACTTTCACATCGGAAGTCATTAAGACTAGATTCTCAATTGGTTGCATGCGGTAGTTAGGTATATGTCTATCTCAACTACTCTTAAGTTACCTATTTATGTAAATTGTAAACAAGACACACGTCACTTAATCCAATTAATAAACCACAACAATCATTAACTCTCGCATGTTATCATAACTAGGTCTTAACCTATAATCTGTTCGTCAAGTTCATATAGGTTCCCAAGGTAATTACGGGCAAAGCAATTAATCTAGAAAGCAAAGGCTATGATAATCAATTCATAAATGATTAACTAATATCAAAGGAGAGAATTCAAATCAATTTAAGTGTTGGGTTCCATTGCAATCTTAGAATAGAAGGTTAGTTCATGATAGCTACAATAAACATCAATTTCAATTTATCCATTGTCAAATTCGAATTATAAAGGAGATGAAAATCTAGAAATGAAACCACTTTTGAAGCTATTCAGCTGTTGTTCCTTGTTGCTGTTGGTTTCTAGCTCTCCTCCTTAGTTTTGCAATTCTTGTTGACTGAGTTCCTTGGCTTGTGGCTTGATTCAGCTTGATTTGCATCTTTTAGCACTGTTATTGATGTATTTTGTAGCCTCTCTATCCCTAGATATCTGATATAAAGCTCTGAAGAGAATATATATAGTCTCCATCAAGAAACCCTAGCCAAAGTCGGACAAAATGCAGCTCAGATCGCACTGAAAGTATGTCAGATCGAACTCAAGATGGCGTTGGCACGCCCGCACAGTGCCTGGTTAGCTTATGTTGGCTGCCGCACGCCCGCGCCACATGCCTGAATGCCAGCGCGCGCCCACGCCCTGGCCACCCGCCTAGCGCCCCGCCTGGTGCCCCAACTGCCGAGGCCCCAGCGCCCATGCGCCCGCACCCAGCGCGTCTGCCTGCTGAGTGCTGCCGAGCCCCGCGCGCGCCCGCTCGCCCAGCGCCTGACTACCGATGCCCAACGCCCATGTCAATGCCCAGCGCCCATCTGTCGAGGCTGGCTGCCGACGCCCGCGCGCGCCGCATGGCGCCCGCGCCCAGCGCCTGCCTGGTGCCCCCACCTGCTGCACGTGCGTGCTCGTGGCTTGGCCGACGTCGTACGTCGTGCATGCTTTCCATCACAATTCTTATTGTTGGTTTCTAGCTCTCCTCCTTAGTTTTGCAATTCTTGTTGACTGAGTTCCTTGGCTTGTGGCTTGATTCAGCTTGATTTGTAGCCTTTAACACTGTTATTGATGTATTTTGTAGCCTCTATATCCCTAGATATCTGATATGAAGCTCTGAAGAGAATATATATAGTCTCTATCAAGAAACCCTAGCCAAAGTCGGACAAAATGCAGCTCAGATCGCACTGAAAGTATGTCAGATAGAACTCAAGATGACGTTGGCACGCCCGCACAGTGCCTGGTTAGCTTATGTTGGCTGCCGCACGCCCGCGCCACGTTCCTGAATGCCAGCGCGCGCGCCCACGCCCTGGCCACCCGCCTAGCACCCCGCCTGCTGCACGCATGGCGCCCCAACTGCCGAGGCCCCAGCGCCCATGCGCCCGCACCCAGCGCCTGCCGAGCGCGTCTGCCTGCCGAGTGCTGCCGAGCCCCGCGCGCGCCCGCTCGCCCAGCGCCTGACTACCGATGCCCAACGCCCATGTCAATGCCCAGCGCCCATCTGCCGAGGCTGGCTGCCGACGCCCGCGCCCAGCGCCTGCCTGGTGCCCCCACCTGCTGCACGTGCGTGCTCGTGGCTTGGCCGACGTCGTACGTCGTGCATGCTTTCCATCGCAATTCTTATTGTTGGTTTCTAGCTCTCCTCCTTAGTTTTGCAATTCTTGTTGACTGAGTTCCTTGGCTTGTGGCTTGATTCAGCTTGATTTGCAGCCTTTAACACTGTTATTGATGTATTTTGTAGCCTCTATATCCCTAGATATCTGATATGAAGCTCTGAAGAGAATATATATAGTCTCTATCAAGAAACCCTAGCCAAAGTCGGACAAAATGCAGCTCAGATCGCACTGAAAGTATGTCAGATCGAACTCAAGATGGTGTTGGCACACCCGCACAGTGCCTGGTTAGCTTATGTTGGCTGCCGCACGCCCGCGCCACGTGCCTGATGGCGCCCGCGCCCAGCGCCTGCCTGGTGCCCCCACCTGCTGCACGTGCGTGCTCGTGGCTTGGCCGACGTCGTACGTCGTGCATGCTTTCCATCACAATTCTTATTGTTGGTTTCTAGCTCTCCTCCTTAGTTTTGCAATTCTTGTTGACTGAGTTCCTTGGCTTGTGGCTTGATTCAGCTTGATTTGTAGCCTTTAACACTGTTATTGATGTATTTTGTAGCCTCTATATCCCTAGATATCTGATATGAAGCTCTGAAGAGAATATATATAGTCTCTATCAAGAAACCCTAGCCAAAGTCGGACAAAATGCAGCTCAGATCGCACTGAAAGTATGTCAGATAGAACTCAAGATGACGTTGGCACGCCCGCACAGTGCCTGGTTAGCTTATGTTGGCTGCCGCACGCCCGCGCCACGTTCCTGAATGCCAGCGCGCGCGCCCACGCCCTGGCCACCCGCCTAGCACCCCGCCTGCTGCACGCATGGCGCCCCAACTGCCGAGGCCCCAGCGCCCATGCGCCCGCACCCAGCGCCTGCCGAGCGCGTCTGCCTGCCGAGTGCTGCCGAGCCCCGCGCGCGCCCCGCTCGCCCAGCGCCTGACTACCGATGCCCAACGCCCATGTCAATGCCCAGCGCCCATCTGCCGAGGCTGGCTGCCGACGCCCGCGCCCAGCGCCTGCCTGGTGCCCCCACCTGCTGCACGTGCGTGCTCGTGGCTTGGCCGACGTCGTACGTCGTGCATGCTTTCCATCGCAATTCTTATTGTTGGTTTCTAGCTCTCCTCCTTAGTTTTGCAATTCTTGTTGACTGAGTTCCTTGGCTTGTGGCTTGATTCAGCTTGATTTGCAGCCTTTAACACTGTTATTGATGTATTTTGTAGCCTCTATATCCCTAGATATCTGATATGAAGCTCTGAAGAGAATATATATAGTCTCTATCAAGAAACCCTAGCCAAAGTCGGACAAAATGCAGCTCAGATCGCACTGAAAGTATGTCAGATCGAACTCAAGATGGCGTTGGCACGCCCGCACAGTGCCTGGTTAGCTTATGTTGGCTGTCGCACACCCGCGCCACGTGCCTGAATGCCAGCGCGCGCGCCCACGCCCTGGCCACCCGCCTAGCACCCCGCCTGCTGCACGCCTGGCGCCCCAACTGCCGAGGCCCCAGCGCCCATGCGCTCGCACCCAGCGCCTGCCGAGCGCGTCTGCCTGCCGAGTGCTGCCGAGCCCCGCGCGCGCCCGCTCGCCCAGCGCCTGACTACCGATGCCCAACGCCCATGTCAATGCCCAGCGCCCATCTGCCGAGGCTGGCTGCCGACGCCTGCGCCTAGCGCCTGCCTGGTGCCCCCACCTGCTGCACGTGCGTGCTCGTGGCTTGGCCGACGTCGTACGTCGTGCATGCTTCCCATCGCAATTCTTATTGTTGGTTTCTAGCTCTCCTCCTTAGTTTTGCAATTCTTGTTAACTGAGTTCCTTGGCTTGTGCCTTGATTCAGCTTGATTTGCAGCCTTTAACACTGTTATTGATGTATTTTGTAGGCTCTCTATCCCTAGATATCTGATATGAAGATCTGAAGAGAATATATATAGTCTCCATCAAGAAACCCTAGCCAAAGTCGGACAAAATGCAACTCAGATCGCACTGAAAGTATGTCAGATCGAACTCAAGATGGCGTTGGCACGCCCGCACAATGCCTGGTTAGCTCATGTTGTCTGCCGCACGCCCGCGCCACGTGCCTGCACACCAGCGCGCGCGCCCGCGCCCACGTCCTGGCCGCCCGCCTAGCGCCCCGCCTGCTGCACGCCTGGCGCCCCAATTGTCGAGGCCCATCGCCCATGCGCCCGCACCCAGCGCCTGCCGAGCGCGCCTGCCTGCCGAGTGCTGCCGAGCCCCGCGCGCGCGCGCTCGCCCAGCGCCTGACTACCGATGCCCAACACCCATGTCAATGCCCAGCGCCCATCTGTCGAGGCTGGCTACCAAGGCCCGCGCGCGCCGCATGGCGCCCGCTCCCAGCGCCTGCCTAGTGCCCCCACCTGCTGCACGTGCGTGGTCGTGGCTTGGCCGACGCCGTACGTCGTGCACACTTTCCATTGTCGTGCACGCACAACTTCCAAATGTTATCAAATTAAGCACCGAGCTTCGCCAAACATTAATTTTCACCGTATTATCATTCAGGCACGGATATACAAGCACGGGCTTGCCCTCGTGGCTTGGCCGATGTCGAATGTCATGCACGCTTTCCAACGTCGTGCATGCTCGACTTTCAAATGTCATCAAATTAACCACCGAGCGTCGCCAAACACTAATTTCCATTGTACTACCATTCGGGCACGGACGTCTAAGCACGGACATTGAGTCATTACGAACAACGATTCGAGCAGTCTTTATTTTCATTCCTATAAACATAATGAAAATACATCAAAGCAACATAAAACATGTAAAAATAACTAAAAACTAAATTATCTCGAAATACGATAAAAATGGCTAAAACTATATAAAATTCCCAAAAGCTAACAAACTGACAAGGTCAAAGGTACCCAAATTGTGTGTATAGAACACCCTCATCAGCACCCTGCATAATCAGCATCTGAGTATCCAATGAGTTCAAAGCTGGGAGAAACAGGATGATATAATCCAAGATTAATTGTACCAGATAAATATTTAAATATTCTTTTTACCGCTTTACGATGAGATTCTTTAGATTGAGCCTGAAATCTTGCACATAAGCATACATTATACATAATGTCAGGTCTAGATGTTGTTAAATAAAGAAAACACCCTATCATACCTCTGTACTTGGTTATCTCAACATCTTTACCTGTAGCATCTGTGGTTAGCTTGATGGTAGTGCTCACTGGAGTTGCATTTAATTTGGTATTTTCAAAACCAAATCTCTTTAATAGCTCCTTTATGTATTTTGATTGGTGAATATGGATTCCTTCCTCAGATTATTTAATTTGCAGCCCCAAGAAGTAGTTTAGCTCACCCATTAAGTTCATGTCAAATTCACTATACATACATTTTGAGAACCACTCGCACAAAGAGAAATTAGTAGCACCAAAAATAATATCATCCACGTAAATTTAAACAATTAGTAAATCTTTATTTTTGATCTTAATGAAAAAAGTGGAGTCAATTTTGCCTCGATTAAAGCCATTATCTAAAAGAAATTTGTTGAGTCTATCATACCGGGCTCTTAAAGCTTGTTTCAGCCCATATAATGCTTTCTTTAACTTGTACACAATTAGAATATTTTTCATGTTCAAACCCGGGTGGTTGCTTAACATATACTTCTTCATTTAAATAACCATTTAAGAAGGCACTTTTTACATCCGTTTGATATAATTTAAACTTTCTATAAAAAGCATAAGCTAATAAAATTCTAATTGCTTCTAACCTTCCAACTGGGGCAAAGGTTTCTTCAAAATCTATTCCTTCCTGTTGGTTATATCCTTGGACTACCAATCTAGCTTTGTTTCTAGTTATTATGCCATTTTCATCTAGTTTATTTTTGAATACCTATTTTGTACCAATTATAGATGCATTTTTAGGAGGTTTAACAAGTTCCCATACCTGACACCTTTCAAATTGGTTTAATTCTTCCTGCATGGCAATTGTCTAATTTTCGTCTTGAATTGTTTCCTTGGCGCTTTTAGGTTTAATTTATGAAAGGAAAGTTGAAAATGCACAATAATTTTGTGCTTTCCTCCTTGGTTCATCCAAGTGTTGAGATCTCCTATAATCTGACTTAGAGGGTGATTTTTTACAGTTCTGGATGATCTAGGAAGTCTAACATAGGACAATTGCTCTTCTGGTTCATGTTCTGGTATGTCAGTTTCTGCCTCTGAATGTTCGTCTGATTTGTCTTCTGAAGCAGACAGGTCAGCCTGTCTAGATTTAGTTGTCTGCATATCTGAGTTTTCTTCTAAAACAGATGGGTCAGGGTGTCTGATTTCATCTGTTTGCTTTTTTTTCCTTCTGAAGCAGACAGGTTAGGCTGTCTGGATTCTGCTGTCCGATTTCCACGCACCAGATTATTGTTACCTGCAGAATCTTCATTCTCTTCTTTTGACAGATCATGGATAAGTTCATCAAAAATTACATGTACAGATTCTTCAACTTTTAACTTATCAAGATTATAAACCCTATATGCCTTATTATGCACTAAATATCCAAGAAAAATAGCTTCTGTTGATTTAGCAAACAAATTTACCAAGATTACCATGAGTATTTAGAACAAAACATTTAGCACCAAAGACTTTAAAATAACTAATATTAGGTATTTTCTTGTTTAGTAACTCATATGGTGTTTTCAATAAAATTGGTCTGATCAATACTCTATTTAACACATAACATACAGTACTTACAGCCTCTCTCCAGAATTTTTTAGGCAGATTACTCTCTTAAAGTAGAGTTCTTGCAGTTTCTTGGAGAGTACGATTTTTACGTTCCATCACACCATTTTGTTGTGGCGTTCTTGGTGCGGAAAACTCATGTGTAACACCCTTCTCACTGCAATATGGTATAAAATCCTTTCCAAGGTCACTCCTTATATTGATTAGCTTGAGGTTATGCTTTGTTTCAAGATTCTTTATGAGCTTTTCAAATTCTACAAAAGCTTGATCTTTAGTTTTTAAGAATAAAACCCATGTAAATCTTAAAAAATCATCAATAATAACATACGCATAATGATTATTTCCTAAGCTAGCATATCTCTCCCAACTAAATCAAGATGCAACAATTGAAGAGGTAAGGACGTAGATACCTGATTTTTGCTTAAAAATGAATTTCTTGCTTGTTTACCTAACTGACATGCATTACAGATACCTTTTTTCATATTTAAGCTTTGGTAGACCTTTGACAAGGTCTTTTATAGCTAGCTTACTAATCAGCTTCATGTGCACATGCCCTAACCTTCTATGTCATATAATAGATTGGTCTTGAACAACAGCTAAGCAAATGTCTTCATTTTGATTTTCAAAATTGATTGTATAAATATTTCCTTCCCTGTTAGCTACTAGAGGAACATTATGAGAAGCATGAATAATAGCACATTTATCTTTCTCAAAAATTACCTTATGGCCACTATCCATAAGTTGACTTACACTAATTAAATTATATTTTAACCTTTCAATGTGTTGAACATTATCAGTAAAGACCTTACCATTTCCAACTTTACCTTTACCGATAATTTAGCATGTGGTGTCATCTCCAAATGTAACATTCCCGCCTTTCTTTGCAATAAGTGAGGTGAATTTAGTTTTATCGTCGGTCACGTGTCTAGAACTCCCACTATTTAGCACCCTTTTATTTGGTGAAACTTTAGCCTTTAAACATACCTGCAAAAGAAGTAGCTCATCATTTTGGTACCCAAATCTGTTAGGGTCCGTTTTTATTAGTAGTAGTTAATTCACTTTTCTTTACCGAAACTTGTTTTATTTTTATTTTCTTACAATTTGTATCAAAATGTCTTTTTAAACCATAATTTTTGCAAGTAACAAAAGGTGAGCAATAAAGGGGCTTGTGCCTTGGTTTATTATTAATTATTCTAATTTTATTAGTGGTACTTTTTATGTTCTTGTTAGGATTGTACCCAATTCCTTGTTTATCTAGACTTGACCTTTGAGCACCCAACATTATATTTAAATTTTCTTCTTCTGGAACAAATTTTGCAAGATCTATTTTTAATGAAATTATTTCTTCCTCATTGTTATTTTACATGTTAATCATTTTCCATCATTAAATGCATCTCTCATTTTTAGACTTTCTTTTAATTATCATTTTCCTTTTTAAGAATATTGTTTTCTTCATGTAATTTGTTTACATGATTGTACAAAATTTTATTATCATTATCTAAATAATCAATTTTAGCATTCAACTTGGACACTTCACTTGATGTACAATCTTTGACTATTTCTTGTTTTTCCTCAATCAATGTTTCTACTTCTTTCATTAAGTCATTTATCTAATTTTTTACATGAACATTTTTCTCTTTAATACGAAGATTTTCATTCTTTAAAACAAGATAATCAGAGATGGTAATTCACGAAGTTCAGTGTTTATCTCAGATGATTCTTGGTTGTTTAATCCGGTGAAACATGGTTGAGTAGTTTCATCATCTTGATCAGATTCATGTTCGGATTCATCGTCACTCCATGTCATTAATGCTTTCCCTTTTGAGTTGGAAACAGTCTCTCTTAAAGTGACCGGGCTTTCCACATTCAAAGCAGGTTTCCTCTTGTGGTTTTTGCTTGAAGTCCTTGTTGTTGAAAGATTTTCTTTGAAACTTTGATTTGTTCTTCTTTTTAATTAGCTCTCTCAATTTTTTAGTCATCAATATTATTCTTCATCAGAGTCTTCATCATCACCTTCCATGTAGCTTTCAGCTTGTAGGGCTAAAGTCTTCTTCTTTGGTGCCTCATCTTCTTCATCATACATTTTTAACTGATTTTCAAATTCTTTCAGCTCTCCAAATAAGGTATGAGTTTCCATTGTACTAATTGTTGACGAGTCTTGAAGAGTTGTGACTTTCGGTGCAAACCGTTTGGGCATGACTTTTAGTAGCTTTCTATTTATTTCCCTCTGATTAATTTTTTGACTGAGTATACTTAGTAAATTCATTAGAGTGAGGAATCTTGCTTGGGCTTCATTGATTGTTTCATTCTTCTCTAACTTGAAAAGCTCATACTCTTGCATCAACATGCTTAACTTGACTTCCTTCACCTTAGTAGTTCCCTCATGGCTCATAATAATTGTATTCCAAATTTCTTTTGCCATATTGAATGCAGAGACCTTATCGATTTCAGATTGAACCATACCACTCAGTCGCTGTTCATGGTTTTGGAGTCATAGGATACCATATAAGATTCATTGGCATCCATTTCTATGATAGTCTTGGGTCTGCCATCATCATGCTTAGGGATGACGGGTCCCATGGGTCACTGTTGAGATAAATCTTCATTCTGAATTTTCAGAAGTTGAAGTTCTCACTCTCGAGCAACAATGGCGGCCTGCTAGTGGACTGCCCTTCTTGGAATTTGAGGTGTGCCATTGGATCTTGCCCTACGATCTGCAAAGACCAATATTAGTTGAGCCTCGCTCCGATACCAAATGTAATTCTGTATATGTGCACACATAAAGGGGGTGAATAAGTGTCTATGCTAGAAGTGATCGACAATGACAACTTTTTGATTTTTCTACTATAGGTTTAAATCAGACAGGTAGGCCTGTCTGCTTTGGTGTCTGCTTTAACTTAAGTTCTTTTTCAATTTTTATCAAACAGGATACCCTGTCTGCTTATGTGTATGGATTAGTATAAATTCAAGAGAGTAGCAAAACAAGATATGCAGAAGTATAGTGAAGAATAAAAAGATGACAAAATAAAAATCACACCAAGATTTTTACGTGGTTCAACCCCTATCCTCTAATCTAGTGGCCTAATCCACGTCCAATACTAATTGGTATTGGAGACTCTTTTTATTAATTAAACTATTTAAACAAAATACAAGTACTCCCTGTTCAAAGAAGCTTTGCTATGATTTGGACACGACTGCCCCCTTGCACCTCTGCAACCTTTCAAACTTCCTTTGAACAGATCCTATCCACTACTGGATCGACCAAGCCAAAAAAGGCTCGAATTCATATTTTAATGAAAGGAATAAGATTACAATGAATTATGATTTTCCAGCCCAAAAGGAATTAAAAAAATAATACAATAGATTGCTAGAAATAGACTATGAAAGCACTCAATATTATCTCCGAATAAGATTGGTTATAGCTTCCAAAATTTTGACTTCTTTCTGCTGAGCAGGATGATCATATATAAGATGAAGACTAGCGGCTATATGAAAACTTTTAGCATGAAAAGCTTAGACTATAATTGGAATAGATTATATTTTCAGCAACTTTGTTAAGACTAACGGTTATAATATTTTTTCAAATTCAGCAAGTCAAAGATATGATTTTTAAATCAGGCTTAATTAAAGGAGCAAAAAAGATTTTATATGATAAGGTTGTTATAGTCCAACTCTAGATAGTTTGCATAGCTAAAACTGTTTCCATAATATACACCTATTCAAAACAGATTGCATATCTTGACAAAATATATTAGGGAAGAATTTCTAGCAATAAAAAATGCCTTGAATTTGAAACCTTTGGGCTAGGAAAACTTCCATAAATTCCTAGGTGATTCTTAAGGACCTAAATCCAGTAAGCAATTTCTAATGGATTTTATATCCAAATTGGGTCATCATAAAATCAGCCTATATCATTTAATTTCAGCAAAACCATATCAATTAAAAAGACATCATACACAAGCATATTGTCATCATTAAAAAATCCCAGAGACTATAAACTAACAGTACTTAGCAGCTTGAGCAAGTAGATCAATACCGTAGAGTAGAGCTTTATGTACTTGAGCAGAGTTTTAGCTTGTTGCTCGGTGATTCATTTTTGGATTTGAATCCTCATATGCTTTTATAGACTTCTGAAAATAATCCCATTGAAAAGTTTCCATTGGTGCATTTAATGCTCTACTCAAAGGTATTCTCTGATGTTGACTTTGAGAGTATGTAGGTAGCTTGCTTTTGGCCCTATTAAGTCCCATCAGACTATAGTCTCACCTACTACTAGTGAGTGGTGTCACATGTGACGCCCCCAAAATAGGTCCACACAACCCATTTTGAGTCGCCAATTACATTCTACAAAATACAAATACAAATACGAATTTTCTCATTTACAACTAATAATTGTCGTGCAAAATACGACAACACACATACTGTGACTTTCAATACAAATACAACTTAAGTTTTCAATACATTTATTGTCACACTAATAATAATGTATTGAGATACTTCTACTGTCTCAGACCATCACTTCATTCCCCAGCTAATCCCCGTTACACTCTCATTTCCTAAAGAGAACAATGGAACAAAAAGGAAAAGGGTGAGCACAAATAACCCAGTAAGGAAAATCATGACTAAGATAATGAAGGATAAATTGTCTTTAGCCTTCAACAGTAATAAATCAGAGATTTAAAGATTTTATAAGTGTTTCAACAACAACTGCAGCGGAACAAACAATCCATTAGAAGAGTCAAGTAGATTATAATATCTACCATCTTCTATAAGTTAAAGGTTCACCACCAATATTTTATCCCTGTAACACCAATCAACAGTTCCTGTTTATGAACATCCAAATCAACAGTTTATATTCAACAGCCTCTCTTTGCACTACGTGCCAAAGATATTTATTTGTAACACCACCGGTCATGATCATGCCAAACGTCAGTTCATCTTTGCACTACGGGCCAAAGAGAACTTTCACCATCAGCCTTTGTTTGTAACACCAAAAGTCAAGATTATACCAATACACAGTTTGGTCATAATCATGCCACGCCAGTTTATCTTTGCACTACGGGCCAAAGAAAACTATCGTCATAATTTAAGTATGAAGATGATGACAATGATATAAACTAAATATAGTGAGATCAAGAATAAGAATAAATATTACAGATTTGTAATTTAATTTATCCAGTATCGAAGATTGTCCAAATTGCCAACACGATGACCAAATTGTGGAGTCAAATTCAAAAATCGTATTCAAGAATAAAATAAAGTTCACGATTCAACTATGACGTATAAAACGAAATAGAAAAATTCAGGTGAAAAAGATATTAGATGAAGCACAAACTATTAAGGATATTTTACTAATTTCAGGGATTTTCACCATTTAAAAATAAGGTTTTGGAAACAAACAAAAATTTCTTATCATAAATGGAGAAATATGAAAGAAAACGATATCCCTTGAAGAGTACAAAAGAAATAATATTTTATACGAGTATGAAAGAATATACGAAACTGTAAATGGATTTTCACTCGTCATGCGATAATTCGCGTAGACAGATCATTTCTACCAAAAGATTAATAAGTAATGAATACGAAGGGTTATTCACCAGGCATGTGTCAATCCGCACGGACAGGTTATACCCACAGATGAATACAAAAGGGTATTTACCAAGTACGGTTCTCTGTATAGACAGGTTATTCCCACAGAATAATAAGGAATGAATACAAAAGGTTATTCACCAGGCATGCGTCAATCTGCACGGACAGGTTATCCCCACAAATTAATACAGAATGAATAACAACCCTTATGAGTATGAAGTAAAATAATATCAATTACGAACATGAAAGCAAATGATATTACATACGAGTATGAAATAAATGATATCCCCTACCTTCATTAATAAGTGACTGGATGTTACTCTCTATGAAGTTTACTAACTTTGGACAATATTATTATTCTCACAAATACTCACAATAGCCTAGCACACTTAGAGAACTTAAGAAATTTAGAGAGAGAGAGAGGAAGTATAAGCAAGGAAGGTGTGAAATTTTCTTAAGATAACCCTTCCTATTTATAGGAAAATCAAGGTGAGGGTATTTTGGTCTTTTCCCTAACTTTTCTTGGCTTATTACACTTATACCCTTGGCATATTCTTTTAATATACTTTATACCTTAGTATATGCTTAGAATATGCTTTCTCTTAGGTTTTTAACCCTAAGGTAAAATAAAAACTGAATTAAATATTTACTGACGGTAAGTCACTATTGAATGACCTGTGCGTCCCACGGAAGAAACAAAATCTGAAGAAATTATTCTACAAAAATAAATTGTGGGTCCCACCGATCAAATAGTTGTGGGTCCCACGGAATAAAGTGTGGGTCCCACAGAAATATAAGTTAACTTACAACAAATGATTCACGTATTTTTAATCAACACTATTTCAGACTTTTAATAATTATTCACTATTAATATTATAGACTTATAATATTGACAACCAGATCATTCTCAGGAAAAAGGGGGCCTTTCGTATAAACAGCGCGCAATTAAATAACCTTTTTCCTTAACAGAATTTCTAGACATTGTCAATAATGCTAAAATAGCATATCAAATAATATGAGTTACAGTGTCGTGCCAAATAATAAAAAGTACTATGCAGATGCTACTGTAACAATTATTGAATCAAAATATTGTGCAATTGCTATTTTATCAATTATTGAATCAATAATATAAAATATTATGTAACACTGTGTGCTACTGTGGAATACCGCGTACTACTGTGGAATAACGCATTTTACTATTCTTTTTATTATCGGGTATTTCAACAGTTGCAGGTGATAATATTGTTGACAAAATACTGTCGTTTTCAGTATCCGACAATTAGTCATTATGGGGCCCACCACCATTAAAAATTTGTATAAAAATTATGGGGCCCATCAATATTTTGTTATTTCGGCGTCGTCGTACGTTACTGAATATAATATTTCCCGACAGAAAGAATATTCTCTAACAAAAAGAATATTCCCCGACATACTGTATATCAGATAATTTGCATATAGCACCCTTAACTATAACATTATATCATTTAAGCACTTTACTGTTTAGAACAATAATCATAAAGAAAATAATAAACTTTTATTTCATAAAGTCGGGGTCTTACATCACATCTCCATTCTAGCGGTTTAGACACATCTCTAATCTGATCTTATATTTGAATCTGAAGATGGTGAGAAACATCCTTGAAATCTTCGCTTTGTAATACTCTACATTTGTCAGTCTTATGACAGTTCTGACATGTTTGACTGATCGTAGAGCTAGGAGGGGGACGTAGAGTCTTAACAAGGTTTGCTTAACGTTCTGAACTCTACGAATAGTTACTCTACGATTGCATAGGCAGTTCTATGATCTGCTCAATGATTGCACAAACAGTTCTACGATCTGCTTGGCGAAAGACTCTCTTTGACTAGCACTCTATGATGTTTGATCAGAACTGCGAACTTCTCTTTATTTAGCGATTCTATCTTTAACTCAGATACTTCATTGTAGTTTTACAATCAACTAGCTGCTACTCTACGATTTCTGATATGCCTTATAATCCTTTGTGCAGTCTCTGCAATCTTCAGCTCATCGCACTTTGAAAAGATGGTTGGTTCTATAATAACTGATATACTCTACGATCTCTTTTTACAACTAGTTTACTCTGCGATCTTCATATAGTAGCTCTTCGATCTTGACTTAATATTGCGAGCTCTTGGTTGTCTCTATGATTCTGTTATGGATGTTCTACGATCATATAGTGGACTCTACTATTTCTAATAGACTCTATGATCAGGCAGAGTAGCTCTACGATCGTTTAACAAGACTATACAATCATTGAGTCATATCATTTATAGATCAACCTAACAGATTTGATATTTCTAAGTCTTTATACATTGTTTCATCATTAAGGACTTTACAAAACTTACTTGTGCATATATACATTAATCGCATTCATCATCAAATCAAACATGCAGACTCTAACATACTCAATGAGCACCTTGTAGCCAATATTTGAGCAGATCGCTTCCTTTTTAAGGGATAAAGGCGTCGCTTCTAAACTGAGGGTGACCCATCCAATAAATTGGATTCCCCTTCCACTTGGGCTCTACCTCCGATCTTGATAAGCCCTTTGAGCTCCCAAAAATCGTATTTATTTTACTCCTCTACTTCACTCCATTTTTTTGAAGGAGTGGGGATGGGGGCAATGTTAGGCTGCGAATTTTATATAATGGTCTGTCTGAATTGGGTCCGATTGCAAGCCATTATATCCTAAGCGCCCGTAGCAAACTCCTAAGTCCAATAGGCTTGGGTCATTACTTTGCCAACTAAGACACATATAGTTACCATATCCAATACTAACTCTTATATGGTACTTACATTTTCTAATAGGATCTATCTATATAATTCAAATTAGGAATTGTAACCCTATTGAGATGATGTAGCTAAACTATAAATACAGGAAAACAATATAGGTAAACACACACATTCTAGCCTATTAAATACTAGTTTTTCCATTGTTCACTCATCTTAAAACCTATTCTTACTCTCACACCAGAAGTATCCCCTGACGGTCCAAGCTGTCAAGTACTTTCTGGTGGTGTTTTCTGTGCAGGTCTACGTCTAGTCGGTGGTTGAATGTGCGGACAAATTCGAGCATTAACAGTCATATTGTGTCATTTTTGTTTGGTAAAAGATATGTGATTGCCAGTAATTGCTATTGTGAGTGTTTGGTATGAATTCAAGATTATTGGGTATATTTTTTTATATTTTAATATTGGTCTTTTAATATAATATCCTTGTACTATTTTTAGTTGAATGATTCACCCATATGATTATTGTCAAATATCATTAACAATCATCAAAGTACTATCGAACTAATTACTCAGTGAATGGTATTAAAATTTTTCAATATGTTTATAAAATAACAATTCATGATTTATTCAATTGTTAAGCACAAAATTTTAAGTATGTTGTCAATTATAAATTAAACTTATAATAATAAATAACAAACACCACATATTTTGTATGGACAATGAGTTATTTTAGTTAAACTAAACATTTGGACAAACAAAAAAAAACCAAAAATTAAAAAAATAAATGTAAATTATGTGACTAATAAGGATATTTATGTCCCAATTATTAAATATAAAGGATGTTTTTGTCAAAATAAAAATTTTAAGATGACCATTATGTGATAATCTCATATTACTACATATTTTTTGGTCATCTGATTACTGATAATTTTGACACTTTATCAAATATCTGATTACTAGGAATATAAGATTACAGTATAACAAACACGATTTATAAAGATGACCAGCTCACGTTATCGGATATTTAGGGTTTTCTACTAAACCAACCTACATGCTTCCCATAAAACAAAATTAAAAAAAAACAAAAAAAACAATAAAATAACAATAAAAATCAAGAATGAGGAGTAAATAGAACGTCCATAGATAGAAACTCCACCGGTACCTAATCAACTAGCTAAAATTTCCAAAGGGATCACTCATCACGGTAACCACATGCAAATTAAACAACACATAATCTGACCTTACACATCACACATTCATAAATTAAACAACACATAATCTAAGTTCTATCGCACATTTTTAAAGTAAACAACACAACGCATTCATAAATTAAATAATACTATATAAATAAAACATTCTTCAAATATACAATCCAAATTTTTGTCGAATAATTCACTCAACGAATTATTGTCAAACGGAATTCAACATTCATCAAAATACTACTCATATTCAATATTATCTAATAAATCATACTAATTTTTTTAATATGTTTATAAAATAATAATTTGTGATATATTCAATAAAAATATCAAGCAAGTCAATTAAGCACTATAATAAATTAAACTTATAACAATACAAACAAATAATACGCCATATTTTGTATAGACAATGAGTTAGTTTAATTAAATTAAATATGTCGACAAATCAAAAAAATAAGAAAATCAATAAAAATAAAAATTAAAGTCAAATAACAACAATAATAAATAGGTATAACATGTATATAAATATATACATTATACATATATCTAGGTATTTTATTGATAATTTTGGGTAATTATGCGTAATTAAAATATAAAGAATATTTTTGTCTAAAAAAAAACTAAAGACAGACCAATGTGTGATAATCTCATATTGTCACCCTATTTTTCGGCCATTCATATTTACCCATCACAGATGAAAATCTTAACACAAATATATGAATTATCGAAAATAAAAAATTATCACTGTACTAAAATATAATTTACAAATATGATCATTTCATATTACCGAATTTCTAACATAAATTACTCTTACTCGACTCTAATCCGAAACCCGTCCCGTCAGGTTCGGGCTCGACAATACCCGTAAGTGCGGGTGCAAATTGCCATTCCTACTCAGAGGGGTATTTCTGTCATTTTAGAATCTCCAACTTGCTTGAGTTGCTTCAGCAAAACGAGAGGGAATCCCACTCCAAAGCTCAAGCTCCACCAGAACACCACAATCTCTCTCTATATCTCAATATATATGTATACATATTATATCGTTATTTTCCCTTTTCTTTGTTCAAATATACAAGAAATCCACATGGATGTAGCACCCGAAGCCTCAATTTTCAATCACCCAGCATTTCTCACTGGCTCGAAGCATTCGTTCTTCGTTTCGCCTAATCGTCAGATTTTGAAATTACCCACAAAATTACCTACAACGATTCTGCGATGTAATTCTCGAACTTCAATCAGCTGTGGATTATTCAAATCGAGGTTTGTAGGTAAGGAGGTTTTTGTTAATGGAGGTCGTTTGAGCTCTGTAATAGTTAAATGTAGCGGTGCTAAAGCCCCAAATGGGGGTTTAAAATTAGGGATTTTGGAAGTTTTGGTGAAGAAGGGATTAGTTTTGGCGGCGATTGTTTGCGGGGTTGTAGTATTTAGGTGCCGGAGAGTTGTTGCGGTGGAAGGGTTATTGAGTGCTGGTGGGGTTGGGGTTTTGGAGCAGAGTGGGTTGTTGTTGAGGAGTTGGTGGCCTAAAGTTTTGCAAGTTCTTAGGGTTTTTAAAGATCAGGGTTTACTTTTGGTTGTGCTTTTTGGTCTCTCAGCATTTTTCTCCATGGCTGAGACTGCAATTACCACTCTGTGGCCTTGGAAGGTACTCTCTCCGTCCCAAATTAATTATTTTTTTAAGAACTTTTTAAAGTCAAATTGACTATTTTTAAAATTAATAATTAAGTATATATAAATATATTTCTAAAATTATAAAAATTGAAATTAGTAATAAATTGTATATACTTTCTTGTGGTTATAATATTTTCACCTATATGTTAGCAAAAATAGTAAAAAGATTAATTTTAAAAATAGTCAATTTGACTTTAAAAGGTCAAAATTGAGTAATTAATTTGGGACGGAGGGAGTATATGCTATTATTATTGGTTTTTAAACTTTTCTAGTTAATTTATTTTTTAATATTTTGAAAAGATAGTTGACTTGTGCATATAAAACCTAATTGATTCTGGTTCTGTGACATTTAAAAGTTCAATGGTTCTTTGGAATTTTTTTCAAAAGACCCGACATCAAGTAATTAGTTAATGCCTCGTGATTAACTAATCAAGGGCAGTTTCTTATCCCCTGTTAAGTGATGTAATCAGTGCATTTAGGCATTTTGGCATTTTGGTTTAGTCATCTCTTCTAGTTGGTGAACAAGACATCAGTGCCTCTATTGAAAATAAAAGTAAAAAATCTTGATAATGAAGCTTGATTTATACATTGGAACTTCATGAACTTAAGTGGTTTTGTATATAAGGAACTTGAGATAGTACGTTCTTAAGCATGTTCCTCTTTCCCTCGTTTCATACGCCAATTGAAAAGCAAGGGGATGCTTCCTAACCCTGCCTAATGTTTGGAGCAAGGGGAATGCCTTGTCAACCTGTAAATAGCTTAGAAGGAAACACCAATGACTATATTCTCTCTTCTTCTCTTTTGCACTTCCAACACTAATTCAGGAATGTTGCTAAATCACTTCCATTGCTGTCGCCCATACATGTAAGAAGACCTTAGACTCTTAACCAACCAGATGCCTTTCTGAGGGATTATGCAGCATCTGCCTTATGCAGCCCCTTGAGAAAGATCTCAGCCCAAACTTGGCGTTCGTTCAAGTGTTCTATATTGACATATTCTCCATGTCCTTGCAAACATTTTCTCTAAAGCCTTCTAAATGAGGCATAATTTTCTAGGCAGCTAATGCCTTCCAATCTTTTTAATTACTTTATATTGAATCTGGCAAGATATGAAAGACCTTTCTTCTAAAACTTGAAGTTTGAGAAACATTCTCCCTTTTGAATATTTACACTACTCTCTGGTGCAAGGTTGTTTGAGATAGTCCCATGAGGTATGGTTAGACCAATATAAAGAGGCTTTGGAAGCATATGCCAAAAAGTCAAACAAGTAGATTTTTCTGGAATTTAATTATACTTAGTTTATTTGTATTTTTTTACTTTTGTAGATATAATATTAGCATTCTATTTGGTTTAGGAATGTTAAATAAGTTGTTTGTACTTTGCTCTTTTAAAGACAATGAATTAATGTATAGTATTTTGATTGTATTGATCTGTGTGTTCTTTCCTTCCTATTCCTTAAATTCTTCCTGGAACCTTTTCCAATTCTAACCTAAAATCGGTCTCCAACAATGGTGGTATCAGAGACGATAAATCCTTGATCTAGGTCTGTTTTCCTAAAATCTGTCCCTAAAGTGGTGGTAAAATAGTCCAAAAAACAATTATCACCATCACCAAGAAACCCAACCACCGACACAGAAAGAGGTCTTTGCCCCACTTAGACCAGCTAGTCAGCGATATCTAACTTATTCAGAAGCATGCAAATACCTTCAATCGTCCACTCACTGGAATTACCACCACCTAGCTCTAATCTTACAATGCGACACTGGAACTGCTTCAAATCCACCTACCGTCATCTTCGATTAACTGAAAACCCTATCTGTAAGAAAAAACTCTTAATTATTCCCAATGTTCAAAAAAGCTAAAAGCGGTACGATGCGTTTTTCTCCGGACGAGGCGAGGCGTAAGCCTCGATTTGAAAACATAAAAGATGCTAATAAAATCATAAAATAATCCATCATTATAATCAAGATCATAAAAGACATAAATAAACAACGTCACCTTAATGTATCATTACAAAACATCAAAAGATTCAAAACAACATAATATCATCAACTACTTATATAGTGATCATCCATCACTATATAAGTAGTGTATCATTCGTATCTAGTGGCCTGAAAAATGGATCAAATCCATCATCATCCCCACCATCATCTCCATCATCATCCCTATCATCAGTCATCACTAAGAGGATCCTCCATGGAATCATCATCGTCACTGCTAAGAGGATCTTCAAACTCTGGTTCTTCATCTACCAATTGCAATCCCTTCCCTTTATCTATAAATAAACAAGTGAATATATATAATGACTAATGAGTATGTTTTTCTAAAGAACACTTTAAAGACAACTTAAGTAATGACACTAACCTTTTGTTTTAGTTTTTGACTGCAAAGTCTTTCTCTTTCTCTTTTGACTTCCTTGTTTACTTGTTGTTCCCCGAGTCCCTTTCCTTCCAAGTGTAGTCTCCCTCACATTAGTCAATTGACTCTCTTCTCCTCCAACTGTCCTTTCATTCCCATGAGTCCCTTCACCCTCCTCCTCCATATCATCAACCTCAAGGTTCACTCTCGAGATATTTTCATCATTTTCTCCCGCAACCCACTCATTATCAGATGACACACTATCAACAACTAATGGATCCTCTTCTTCCGTTAGTGCCTTTTTCTTGATGTGCCGATCTTTCAATTTTTTATTGTACATAATGTAAGCCAATGAGTTAAGCCTGGATGCGGACAGTCGATTCCTTCTCTTTGTATGTATCTATATTACAAGTAATTGAGCATTAGTGAGATCTCATAAAATCTTAAGAAATAGATTTGAGAATATAAATGATTTATATTTAATAAATACCTGACTGAAAGTACTCCAATTACGCTCACACGCCGAAGATGAGCAAGTTAAACTCAAAATTTTCACTGCAAAGTTTCTCAATTCCGAAGCTTCATCTCCAAATGCGATCCACCAATCAGCTTGATCAATATTAAAATATATATCAATCTTACAGGTACAACATTTAATCAAAATAAAAGCATAGCCTGATAGCCATATATTAATCAACGGTACTTACCAGGAGCACGTTTCTTACACGTGTTTTTGGCATTTGTGTAGCCAAATAACCCTAGCCTCAATCGGAATGCATCTAATTGTAAATCAGCTCTCTCTTTTCTCGGAGTTAGGAATATGCTTGTCCATACAAGCATACAATCCCACCTTAACTTCTACATTGGCACCAAAATTGTCATCGTATTGAAAATAAGGATTCAAAAAGTATGCAGCAACGTGCAAATGCCGATGCAACTGATTGTCCCACTTAGCATCTATTATGCTCCATATCTCTTTATAGGCCCCCTCCTCATTATCCAAATTTTTTGCAATCTCTTCTTTTGCATTGTCCATGGCACCATATAAAAATCCCATTCCCGGCACCTTCTCTGAATCTGCCATCCTCAATACACTTACTAGAGGTTTTGTGGTCTACCCACAATAACCGCCGATCAAAACTCTAGCCACTACCTTCCCCAACCACTGCCGACCAAAACCGTAGCCCTCTACCATCTCCGAAGCCATCCAAGCATACACCAGATAACCCCGAAAAAAGAGAAGAAAAGAAGGATTAAGGAATTTCTCTTGTTGGTATGAACTGACTGATTAAAGGAAGCAGTTTTTTGCTGATACAATATTGAAGGAGACAGCTTGAATTTGGTGACTCAACATCAGAAGAATCGATATGCAGTAGTGATTAGATGTGAAGTTATTAAAGCTACTACGATTAATTGTTCATCACTTGGTGCTTTCAAATTATAAGCTGCGAACATATTTCAGCACACGGAGTTGGTGCAAGGAAGTAAATCTTTGGCAGAGTTGCGACACTATTGTACAGTTTGGCCACACGAATCCGAATTCGCTTGGATTGAAGATGTGATAATATCTATCTACCGCAGCGGGCTGAATCCCGAGATTTCATGTGGGGCATCCTCTTGACTATGTTGGCCCAAAATTATGACTAACCAAGAGCCGGGGGAGGGGGGGTATCAAAGTTCGAACGGAATATTAATTCACTCCCTCACAGGTTGTTAAAAGTGTTTATATGTATGTGAATCTCAGAATGAGTATGACTAGGACTCTGTGTACTTATGAACTTTGACCGACTCACAATCTAACTTAAATATATCAACATATATATATATATATATTACAAACACAATTAAAACAAAATACCAATCACAGAACACAGAAGATTTATGTTTAATGAAGCTTATTCTGATCATGGAGCCCTTAGCATTGTTTTTATCACTTTTATGAAGCTTATTCTGTTGTATTACTTAAAACCCAACAACCCTCTCTCATATTTTTTGCACTTAAACAAAAGAACAAGAAATGAAATCTGTGTGTTTATAAAATGTGCTAAGAATGACGTCATAAATTATTGACCTTTTGGAGTCCTGCAACCTTCTACTTATAATATTCTTTCTTTCTGGAGCACCTTTCAATTGTATTCTCTTGTGACAAAATTTCTCATTAATTTCTGATGTATCAGGTGCGTGAGTTGGCTGAGAAAGAGTCTGAAAATGGTGTCTTCAAAATGCTTCGTAGTGATGTTACTCGGTTCCTAACAACTATACTCATTGGCACAACGTATTGCTCTTTCATACTTGTAATCAGGCTATTGATTTTTGTTTCTCAGCTTGAATATGAACATTGTCTCTTATTGTAGATTTCATTTATGTCCTCAGCGTTGCCAATATTGCAGCAACAGCACTAGTTACTGATGCAGCAACAGCAATATTTGGTGAAGCTGGTGTAAGCGCAGCAACTGGAGTTATGACTGTATGTTTTCAAATCTTTGTTTAATTGATACAGAAGTTTAGTTTATTGATGGAATTTATGATAAAAGTTGGATTGGGAGTTCAAACACCCGCATATTATAATGTGCTTAGATTCACGTAGGATTATTAGAATTTCAAATTCTTCGTTATTATGGAATTTGCTAAACTAACATTGAGAACCACCTTTATTTTCATTGTCTGTTTGAATGCTTTTGTTAGAGGTTGCCAAACTGCTGAGAATAATTTAAGTACAAATGTAATGCACCCTTTGTTCCAAAATATAAGATCAATACTGACTTTTTGAAGACAATTTGAGATATTTTTAAATTTAAATTGATATGAATTAATTTAGTTTTAAAACAATACAATTATGAAAATTGTAAAATGTCTAAATAGTACAATTAACTACAAGATTTATTTTCTGCAAAAGTTAAATGAATCACATCAATTTTGAATTTGAAAATTTCTCAAATTGACCTTTTAAAAGTCAAACTTATCCTATATTTTAGAACGGAGGGAGTATGTTTTTCTGGTACACTAGCACGTGGTACATGCATACTATTGTTCTACTTGTCAATCTGGTTGGTCATATTTATGAATTCAATTTGGTCTTCAAAATTATGTACGAAGCTGGATGTAAGCTAAGTTCCTCAGAATTCTTTAATGGTGCATAGATATATAGCAAATTTGTAAAGCTTTTTACGAGTATCATTTGTACTACAAAGGCAATTGGAGATACTTTATTGGGTTATTTTTTGCCATTTTCAGTGCTTCATTCCAACTGCTCATAAACCAATTTTTTTTTTTTTTTTTCAATTTTTGTTATCAGGTTGCAGTGTTGCTTCTGACTGAGATTACTCCAAAAAGTATTGCTGTACATAATGCCACAGAGGTTGCTAGGTTTGTGGTAAGTTAGATGTGGATCTTTCTTATAAAATTAACCAAAATCACAAAAAAATTTATAGTAACTGTATCAGCATACAAAAAACTCTTTGCTGCTTAGCTTACTATTTATGCTTTCAAATCATTTGAATAGTCTTACTTGTATTGCCTTCAGGTCAGACCAGTGGCGTGGCTTTCCTTGATATTATATCCTGTGGGTAGAGTTGTCACATATCTATCAATGGGTATACTAAAATTGCTTGGTTTGAAAGGAAGGAGGTGCGCTTATCATTAATGCATGTTATCCTTGCTGCTTCTGGTAGTTCATTGACTTTTAAGATTACTTGGGCAATGGCTGATGATGTTTCCAACTTTGTTCAGTTTCCCATTTGAATTTTCATGAATGTTTGATTATTTGAGAAATCTCCTATGAAATTATTTATTACTTTAATACCAGGCAAGAAAAAGAAGTCTGAGACGAAAGGATTAGAAGAAAATATTTATGATGGTATACCTCAATATTTCACAATTCCCCTTCCCCTTTACCCCAGTATCTAGTTCTTTCTCTTTGAAGGCTGCCTAATGTGAAGATTTTTAGTTTTATCCTTTATTTTGTTATATACATATTTTCTGCGCTTTAGAATACTATTACATGTGTTTGTGTTTGTACAGAAGTAGGTGTAAATACTTGTGGCTTTACAGTAACAAATAAATCATTTGTCACGTAGTTGCTAGTCATGAAGTTTACTTGAATTATATTGGATGATCATGAATTGGTTAAGAATCATTTGCTTTTATTGATTCAAATATTATATGCGATAAACATAGGTTGTTGGGTATCAATGACATATTGAATGAATGAAACTTGTGTTTAGAACCTGTTCTTGAGTTTGCAGAATACTGTTGAAGTTTGGCCCAAAAAACAAATTGTCTTATCAAATTGAATAATATACTTACCGTTGTTTCTGTCTGCCGACTTCTTGTCCACCTTGGCATTGTATCCTCTTTCTTCAATCTGATAAATTTTCTTCTTTTATCTGATAAGAACCTTATCATTTATATTTCACTGCATGTTTGTTCTGTTGTCAGTTGCAGCATATGCAACTTCAATTTGCGCTTTATAACTGAACTATAATTAGCTGAAGCCAGTGTTTTAAGTATTCTTTTTCAAATTATGGCTCCAATATTACATTATTCCTTACCTTGTCCCCATTTGATTTCAGCGAACCATATGTTACTGAAGATGAATTGAAGTTGATGTTGCGAGGAGCAGAGTTGAGTGGAGCAATTGAGGAGGAAGAACAGGTAACAGAATGGGAATGTGATCCTTTTTTGTTATTTTCTAAAGTTCATATTATCGTCATCCTTGAATTTGAGCAAACAAATTTTCTTTAAGCGAATAATATGTATCGGTAATATCATGAATAATTTCTAGGTCATCTGCAATAAGTTTTTCGACTGTTGAATTAAATGCGAAGCGTCTTTATAATTTATAAGGAGATCAGAGTCATTGCTTGATGTTTTTATCCAATAAAGTTCCTTGGGATGATGGCTACTGATGAGATAAAGGAAATATATTGCATGCACATTGTCAAGAACTCGAGAACCAAGATCATTCCGGAATTGAAAATATATATCCTCAAACTCCCCTTTATCATAACCATACAAGTGAAAGCCAAGTTGTTCCCATGTCCTGGCACTAAAAGATGGGAAAAAAGTAAAAAATACTAATCACAAAATAAAAAAAGATTTTGAAAATAATAAATATAAATTTTAAAAAAAATGAAAAAAAAAACTAATATAAAAAAATTATGCAAAGATAAGAAAGAGAGAACAAAAGGGAAAAACAAACATACACTAAAGATATCATAAGTTTTTTTAGACTTCTAATGGAAGGCATATTGCTTTTATGAAGGAAAGAGGATGTTCCAAGGTTTTAATTTCTCTTTCTACGAAATGTTGCCTGCAAAATTGGAAAATTGTAGTGGTAAGTTTATTTATCCGAAAAAAGAGGGATCATAATGAAATCATTGATAAATTGTGAAAGTGGTTTCAGCTAGTGATTTATGCATTTTCCCAACAGATTCAGAAGGGAAGATAAAAAAGCAAAAAAAATAAAAATCCCAAGTGAAAATATTCAATAATCATGCTAAGTATAGATCACTCCACTCAACTGAAGTCCTTAAATCCAGACTCCAGCTTAATAGTTGTTAGGAATTTGCTAATAGACAATAATAAGTACTGTGAACTAACACTGTCATGTTTTCTCCTGGTATAGGTTGTTAAATTTGTTTTTTGACTGATGATTTGAAAAGCATTTTGGCCTTCCTTGCATGCTATCCTAGTGGTCTTATAGATGGTGGGATATAACTACCTGCATTTATTATCTAACTTTAGCCTTCTGTATAACTTTTGAAAATGCTTTGAGAGACAATAGTATGACTTAACTTTTCTGGTCCTGAAAAGTTATGCAAACTTCTTTGTGTTTATCTTTGATAATAAGTTGAATTTGAGAGATCGATAAATGCCATGCAGAACATTTTTTGGTGAATTATATTATCTCAAAATTATAAATTGAGAATGTAATTCTAGTACGAGGGCATCCCTTTCTCCCTTTATTTCTTTTTTATCTTTTTAGGATTTTAGGCATATGTATCTATTTGCTATATGCGGATGTGTTTTTACTTTATTTATTCATTCATTCATTTATATTCTTGTTATTTTAAATTATCTTTTATTCATTTCTTATTTTATTTGTCTTATGATTTTACCTTTTCGTTTGTCATTACCTTTCTACTTTTATACCTATTACATATAGGATTCATTTTTCAGCCTATCAAACTAGTTCGGGATGAAAGGTGTTTTGTTGAGTTGAGTTATGTTGTTTAGAAAATCTTAATGGAGTTTACATAGTGTTATGCATTGATAGGAAGAGCTAATGTATTGTGAAATCTTTTTGCAGGATATGATTGAAAACGTGTTAGAGATAAAAGATACTTATGTTAGAGAGGTGATGACACCTCTTGTTGATGTTGTTGCCATTGATGCCAGTGCAACACTTGTCGATTTCCACAGCTTGTGGGTGACTCATCAGTATTCCAGGTGTGTTGAACTTGTTATAATATCAAGTAGTAAAATATTTTCCTATTTGACGAAGCCTTTTTCCCTAAGAAATATTTTAGCATGCCCACAGGGTCCCTGTCTTTGAGCAACGTGTTGACAATATAGTGGGTGTTGCATATGCAATGGATCTTCTAGATTATGTTCAGAAGGTAAGCTTATGTTGCAAACATTCTAGTTCTTTAAATTCTTTGTTTCTATATCTTCTCTAACTATACAAAAAATCTCATAGTTCGCAGAAATATATTCTTTTTGATTTTGAAGGGGGAACTACTAGAAAGTTCTGCTGTGGGTGATATGGCACATAAACCTGCGTACTTCGTCCCTGGTAATTTAAGTTCATTTTTATTTCCTATTTTAAACTTTGTCTCTTTTACTTCTTTTAATTGAATAAAATGAACCCAGTTCCTAATTCTCGATTTTTTATTTTTTATCGTTCCTTTAGTAAGAACTAAACTAATATGTGCTTAGGTTTTATGCAAGATTTAAGATTCTAGGGTAGAACCCATTCTATGTTAATTAAAGACTTTGAGAGCCTTGCGCTAGATGCCTAGATGGAGTTGATATAATATGATGAGGTGGCGGTCTTTTTAGCATCACTTTAGTAAGAAGTAAATATGTGTTTTGGTTACATGTGAGATTTAACATGCATGGATAGAACCTATTTCTATATTAGTTAACTTAGAAGTACTTATAAAAAAAATCATATGATTAGTGGAGTTATTCAGAATAGATATGATAAGAATTCTATTTGCAGAGGGTCCTAAAAAACTATTTTGTGCAACACATATATAATTATATATGTCGAACATTGATATCCACTCTCTTGTATATGTCGAACCCTTTCATCTCCAACAAAGTATTTTGCCAATGAAGTGTTAATGTAATCAAGACATAATTTTGGGGATGTGTTTTTAAATGCGTTTTGTGCTGCCATATCAGGTAGGTTTGTGGAAGAATAATAGAAAGGATAAGAGGAGCTGTGTTAATATTTTGGCTACATGATGGTATTTAGTCAGGGTCTTGTATTGACATGATTGGCGGTGCTAATTGGATCAAAACATGTGCTCTAAGCCGTTCTATTGTTATTGTTTTTATATTTGTATATAATTATATAAAGAATATATGAGATGTAAAGTTTCTAAATTGTACATGAAAAAAATACCAAAAGAACAATCTTAAAAGAGGCAATAAATTCATTTCAAGCATAACTTTGCTTTTATTCTTCTAAATATCAATGAGAAAAATAAATTGAAAAGGCATATGCCAGCCTAGACCACCTGGGAAACTACGTAGACTTCCCAGGTGTGCCTGAAACGATTCATGTAGCGATTAGGGCCAAATCTAGGCGGCTGAAGGCCAACACTGTTTCAATATGTTGGAGTCACAATTCTCTATGTTGGTGACCAACAGAATTTATGCTAATAATGCAGTAATATGTTAGTACTTGCTGCAGAAAATTTGATGGGCCAGATAATTATATTTTACACAAGTTTTTGGGTGTATGCATAACCTATATATCTTAATTTTCTATTTTGGACCATTAAGAAATACTCAAATTTAAATAAGGCCTTGGTCGAGAGATCAAGAAGTTCTCATCCCAATCATCAGTCAACTAGTGTAAGGGAGCATTAGCTGGTTAAGAATCTGTAATAACTTCTACTTTTTCGACCTTCTTTTCATTGTATAATTGTACAAATGAATGAACATCACATCAACTTTGCAGATTCTATGTCAGTATGGAATCTACTTCGCGAGTTTCGCATCAGGAAGGTACACATGGCTGTTGTTCTGAATGAATATGGTGGAACAATTGGAGTACGTATTCGTATACAATTTAAGGGTCAAAAGTGTATAGATATGTGTGTGTATATGTGTTTGGAGCATTTATGGTTTATGCTTTGTGGATGAAGCAGATAGTAACCTTGGAAGATGTGGTTGAGGAAATTGTTGGTGAAATTTTTGATGAAAACGATTCGAAAGTAAGGCTCACTTTAAATAGTTGTTCTTTTTTGCATTATTCTATTATATAGAATTCCTCTCTCATTTTTGTGGTCATCCTTTAATTTACTGTTAGTTCATCAACTTAACCCAGTGATGCCAGATGCTGATGTTACTTACTAATAAAATCTACGTTTAATTATTTTATTTTGATGTCTAAAAAGTTTACTTTAATATGCTACAAGAGATTACAAATTAGGTGGTGCTGTCATGAGAGCTTCACTCTTAAGAGAATCCATATTACAAATTACACACTGCCACTGTTTCTTAAAATTTTAATTTTCACAATTTTCTGGTGAAGCCATGTCACAAATGTACTTTATTTATTTATTTGTTTTGGTAAGTACCAAAATATAAATAATTAATATCAGCATTTCATTATTTAACTGTTTTCTAGGCTTACTGAATGCGCCAATGTTAAACAACTTGGTTTTGCTTCTTTATGGACAAAAATGCATGTTTTCAAAAACATTAGATTTTGGTAAGCTGGAGCTTATAAAGTTGTAAAATCATTAAATCAACGATATTAACACCTCTAAGTGACCAAAATTTCTCTTTGCAATCCTTAAAAAGTCAAATATGGTGATATTAGGAAAGACTAAATCATAAACTGCAAATTATTTAGGTTTGGAACAGAGGGTACCTGTATCATATTTTGATGACCTTAAATAGCATTTTAAATCTTTTATGGTGATTTTGTTCATATATTGTGTCTTGATCTCTAACAGGAGGAGATAGAAAAGAAAACTGGCTATATTGTTATGCGGGCGGAGGGAGTATATGATGTCGACGCGAATACATCAATAGACCACCTTTCTGAAGATCTCAATATTAAAATGCCAGAGGTATTTCTATATATGTCCTGTTCTAATCAGTTGATTGTTGGTACTGAAAATCCGATAAGCACACTTAGAAGGGGGGTTGAATAAGTGTGGGAACAAACGATATCAAACTTTTCTAATTAAAGTAATTTGTTAATATCAAATCAAAGTATGTAGTGAGCAATTAAAGCAAAACAATTAATAACATGAACACAAGGAATTTTTACGTGGTTCGGCCCTTAACCTCTAGTCTAACGGCCTAATCCACGTCTAATACCAACTAGTATTGGAGACTCTTTTATTAATAAACTTGGTTTACAATTAAACCCTTTTACAAGACAAGTTCCACAACCTTTGAGTACTTATACTCCCCGAGCACCTTAGCTCCCCGTGCACCTATGCACCCTTAGACACTTACGTCTCCTTGAACTTGCTTGTAAAACCCCTAATCCAACTTGGATTAGAAACAATAGATTAACAACTGTTTTAGAGAATTTATCAAGAGATGATAACAAGATAAACTATGATCAAAGCAATAATTATATCAACAATTTTAAGGCTCAACTAATATGCAATGATCAAAGAGTTAGATGAAGATATCACCAGTTTGAGTGTAGTGAATACAAGCTGAAACTAATTGATACTTGATGAAGTACAGCAGCCTTTAAGTAATTCTTCACAATAGAGAAATGGACAGCCTTCTTTAAGTGTTTGTGAAGAGATTAGAAATCAGAATATGAACTGGAAGTAGATAGATACTAGATGAAGCACAACAGCCTTTAAGTAATTCTTCACACTAGAGAAATGGACAGCCTTCTTTAAGTGTTTGTGAAGAGATTAGAAATCAGAATATGTTCTTATTGTTGTTCTCTAACTTCTTCTTTTCAAGCTACTACTGGTATGCTTTTATAGTAGAAGAATACTAGCTATTTAGACATTTGAAATGATGTGGGAGTAGGTGAGATGGGCAGCAATGTAATGAATAACATGTGCCATCAATATTCTTGAGATGATATGGGAGTAGTTGAAATGGACAGCATTACACTTAATGTAATGAACAACATGTGCTAGCAATACTCTTATGATGATGTGGGAGTAGTTGAGATGGAGAGCATTACACTTAATGTAATGAACAACATGTGCCATCTTGAGATAATGTGGGAGTAGTTGAAATAGGCAGTATTGTACTTAATGTAATGAACATCTTTAGTATGAATGGATAGCATGGACAAATTCAGCAAAATACTAAGTAATGGGATTAGGAATCATGCTAAAGTAGTGGACAACTTTAGTAAGCTTAATGGGATTAGTTTCAGCAGAATATTCAACTTTAGCAAAATACTTAATGGGTAGTTTCAGCAGAATATTAGACCTTATTAATTAACTACTACCATGATTGATTCCATGCAATGCAAATCCTAGAGCCTTGATTGAGATATAAATAAAGCTAGGATCTTACATTAAATTCCTAAAGACTCAATCATTTCTTCAAGCCTTCATGTCTTCAATTCTCTCTTTCCTTTAAGAACCAAGACTTTTAAGAAATCTTCTATATCTTCAATATCCTGAAAATATAATAACACTACAAAAACAACTTGTCATCATTAAAACCAAGATAGTATAAACCAACGGTACATGAACAATCATGTTTTCTGTTTGCACGCTTAACTCATTTTGATGTTGTTTTTACTAATTACAAGCCCACAAACCCCGTGCAAAACACATGCTGCATACGTGGATGTTTCTTCAGTTAATAAATATATTCTGTTTGGTGTTCAAGAAAATAATTATTGAATTATTAGGGCAAATCATTGAATTATATATTGTAGGACAGTTATATTAAGAAATTTAAATGTACTGTAAATTTACTTGATTAGGACTCGGAAGATAATTATTAAATTATTAAGAATTTTGTTACGGTAGCTATTGTATTTCCGATCTAAATATTGCTTTGGTTATTAATCTAAATAGAATTTTGGAATTCAAGTTTTAATGTATTTTAACTTAGTTATGAAACTAATTTATTAAGGAACCCGCAGTATTATGTACTGCCAATCTAAAGTTAGTTGAAATGCTAGTCCTAGTAGAATTATTGGATTCAAGTTTTAATAAATTTGTATTTAGTTCTGACACAAATTTATTAAGGATTAATATTGATATAATTAAACCACGTGACATATCTCAAGTTTTAACGAATTTTAGTTTAGTTAGGAGTTAGGACACTAATTTAGTAAGGAATGGGACCAACCAAGAGGAAAGGAACCAGCCAAGTTTGTCTCTTTAATTGTGTATATATATGTACTCTGCCATTCAAAAAATAGATACATTTTTCTTTTTAATCTGTTCTAAAATTAGAGATGCATTTTCTATTTTTTGGCTACAAAGTGATATGAAGTTCGTACCACGACATTATTTATATTCTTGGTTGATTGAGTACTATCATGCCATCACTACTACATTTTTAACTAATGTTAGAGATATGTTTGGATGGAGAAACAAAGTTCTCCTTAAAAGTCGTCGTTTTACTAATGTATCTCTAATTTTGGAATGAAGGTAGTAGTTATTTGATAGATTATAAAGTTCTTTTATTATTTTTATTTTACAATTATATGGAGTTTTTAATTATTTGGGAAGTACCAGCCAAGTTTGGGTAGGACCAACCAAACTAACCGAGTTTCTCTCTTTAATTATATAGTTGATAGTTGATTGATGAATGCTTCACAAGTTAATACCGGTTAAACAGACCCGATTTTTATATTGTTGTGTGTGCGGGGGCTCATTAGGTCTCTTTAAGTTGAATAGTGTAATTGCTTCACTGTTCTGCAGTGGGATAATGTGCAGTAGGCAAATGCAAAACTTGACAAATGAAAACCTCTTCAAGTAATCAAGTACCTTTTGAGTGAGCCCCCAACCAAAGAACTAGAAAATAGTTGATGGCTTTTCTCTGCCTCTTTCATTTATGATCTCTTTCCCCAATGATAACCTAATTCTACCTCTGTCCAAAACAACCCCCTGGGGGCCATCTTCCACTCCTAGAATAAATCTTGTCTAGGTTAAATGTACTTTCTAAGAGAGAAGATGTTTGGGAAAACCATTTGTTACCTTTGTCCCAAAAAAAGAGTCCACCTTTGAATGTGGATTTTTCAATGGACTTGACTTTGGTATAATCGTCAGCTCTGACCCCTTCTGATCTTGCTAGGGGCATATTTGGCACTGCTTCTTTGATCACAGCAACAATAACGTCACCGATATGAGCATATCGACGATTGCTAGCTCCTATGATTCGAATACACATCAATTCTTGAGCCCCGCTGTTATCCGCTGCATTCAGCCAAGTTCAAACATAGTAGATATAATAAGATATGATTAAATGATTTTGCAAGTGGATTCTCATTTTGGGGTATCATGAAAAGAAAGATGGGCTCACTTTGGGATGGAAGGAATATTTATAAAGGAATTTAAAGAGAAAATTTGAAGGCATCTTAATTTGACCAGCTAAGGCATATATTTCTCACCACCTATGAAGTGTGAAAAAGCCCTTCCCATTATCAGTGGCTTAATCATATTATGTAAATATGTGATCCAGTTCTATTCATTAGACGCTATTTTGATGAAAAAATTTACAATAACTGTGCCTATTCTGGTATAAGATTAGCCCCCCACCCTCCCCCCCCCCACC
Organism: Aralia elata; assembly: GCA_034770075.1. Lineage (NCBI taxonomy): Eukaryota > Viridiplantae > Streptophyta > Magnoliopsida > Apiales > Araliaceae > Aralia > Aralia elata. The sequence goes on from CM068385.1 coordinate 15,581,861, forward strand.
CCGCCCCGCCCCCTCCCCTTCTCTCTTCCTCTTGATTAGAACTGCTTGGGATAAAATTTGTACCTTTTCTATTTGTAGTTTATCCTTTACCTCTTCTTTTTTTTTTCTTCTTTTTTTTTTGTTTTTAACAAAAAGAAATTTGGGTCTTGACCAGAACATGAAATGCTTCATCTGGGTTTAAGCCCAAAGTATTGCTTGCTTTTCCCACATGCTTTTGCAGCACTGTCAACACAAGACCATTATATGGATTTTTTCCGTGATGATGCTGGTTGAAATATTAATCCTTTTCTAGATAAGCTCATTACAATGTGTTGCTTCGTAATAACGCACAACAATGCACATGCTTAGTTGATTAGGTCATGTATGCTTGAGAGCCTAGGGTGTGTATATCTGGGTAGTTATATATATTTTCATTTGCTCCCATTAATGACAAAATAGTTTCTAATATACATTATAAGGTTTTGATCCTTTTTCTGGCAGGGCCATCAGTATGAAACAGTGTCCGGGTTTATATGTGAGGCTTTTGGATATATTCCGCGAACAGGTGAGACAATAAAGGTGGTGCTTGAGAAGGCAAATCAAGAAGAACATGATGAATACACTGAAGGAGAATCTGATCGCCAAGATCAACTTGAAAGAAATCAGATTTTTAAACTAGAGGTTTGAGTTCATTTATGATTAAATTAAATTTTTGTAGATAGTTTAAGTTTCATCACACTATTTAATCAGGACTACTAGTTTATACGCTTAATTTAAATGATTAATTCATCGTCTGTCGTAAAACCTACTACTAGCAAGAGAAACTTGTAGGTGCTCTTGAAAGATGAAGTCCTTGTTTGTCTTTAGTTTGAGAAGTGGACCAAAGTTCAACTAGGATAATGCCACCAAGTGGGAATCCACCTCTAGTTCAATGGTTTCCAATAGTTGAAAATTATGTAATTATAAACATTAAGTTCCCCCCCCCCCCCCCCCAAAGCCACCCACAAACCTAGATTCTTAGAGGTGAACTGTGAAGGAGAAACAGTTGCACATTGCAAATAAAACTTCTTCGCAGAATAATTGAACTGTAGATGAATATACATCATTCACTTATACAAGGATAACTTCCATTGTTTCACTGAACAAATTGCAAACCCTAAACTAGATGTATTTTCTACCAGTTTATCTTATGGCGAGGTGTTATACTAGCAACCTCATAGCTTGTCGCTAATGTAAGAAAATTTTAGGGGACTCGGGGAGATAGAACCTACGGTTAATTATGTGGATGGAATACTACATTTTTAACAGTAACCTAACTGATATTTTTGGTCCTATCGTGCCTGCAGATTTTGGCCGGAAATGCTAGAAAAGTCGGTGCCATCAGATTTGAACGTGTAAACAATGATGATGCAACATCAGAGACTGAGGTAACGCGTATAGTTCCCAAAATCATGAAAAGGAAATGGAGCAGGGATGACAGTCCGGAGAGGGGAGACTATGATGAGGTCTCACCGGAGAAGATAGCAGAAGATGGCCTCTCTGATGGCTATGTAATTTCTGAACATGAAGACAAGCATGAGCATCTCAATAAACAATAATCACTTTATTCTTTTCATTCTTTGTAATCAAAAGGAGACCTAGGATCTGAATCAAATGAGACTGCAAGTAATATATAACATGTAAAATGTTTTTCATGATAATTCAAGTGCTCAAGGTTGTTCAATCCCTTTATGACCAGGGGAGGAGTTGCGTTGAGACTGGTTTTGAGTTTTAAAATGGACAGAAAAGAAAAGAAAAAGGACATAAAACTTGGGTTTTCTGTTCCACTTTCTTGTTTCTGAGTTTTAAATCGGACGGAAATGAAAAGAATTGGAAAGAAAACTTGTCCAAGTTTTTCGTCAAAAAAATGAATGTACTTGGACGAAAAATTAAATAATATTAACAAATCTTTTATCAATCATACCAAACCCTCTACTGACAAACACAACGAAATTTTGTAAAAGGGTAAAATGGTAATGTAAAGGTAAAATTTAAAAGCCAGCCCCCTCCCCTTGTAAACTCAGATATTAACAAATCTTTTATCATTCATACTATACCCTCTACTGACAAACACAACAAAATTTTGTGAAAGGGTAAAATGGTAATGTAAAGGTAAAATTTAAAAGCCAGCCCCCCTCCCCTTATAAACTCAGATATTAACAAATCTTTTATCATTCATACTATACCCTCTACTGACAAACACAACAAAATGTTGTAAAAGGGTAAAATGGTAATGTAAAGGTAAAATTTAAAAGCCAGCCCCCCTCCCCTTATAAACTCAGAAACAAGATCAATTTAAACTTAAGTTTTATATTCTTTTCTTTTCTTAATATTTTGATATTTTGATTCTTTTTTCTTTCATCCAAAACCCAGAAACACGTTAGAGAGGGGTTAAGAGGAAATAGCTGCTCTTTTTAATTTGGTAAAGAATCATTTTATAACCCTCCATCCAAAATACAAACTTAATCGGCTTTTCAAAAGTCATTATTCATAAGCTTTAGAAATAATAAATCTCATAATTAGTAGTATATTTTAGATCGTTTATAATATTTATAATTGTATTGACAAAAATTAAATAAGTTTATATTAATTTTGAATTTAAAAAAAAGAAGCTCAAATTGATTTATAAAAAAGTAATATTATTATAAAATTTTATTACAGAGGGAGAATTAAATTTTAAATACAAAAAATTATGAATTTAAAGGCTTACTATTCAAATATTAATTGATTCAAACAAACTTTTTCTTGTTTTGTTTTTAGAGTTATATATATATATATATATAACTCTTTTGTTTTTGGGGTGTTGGAGGAATTTATAATTTTAACTAATAACAAAGTAAGTTTAACAAAATAACGTACTCGATTTAAATTCTCATTATAATTAATCAATTAGAGTCGCTTGTAAGAAAAATTACATATTAGAATTAATAATTTGTAAGTTAATATTGTGTTCTTTTCAATATTTACGCATTTGACTGCTCTGTAACTATCAGATTTTATAGTTAGGAAATTGATATCTTTTCGATATTTACGCATCTGACTGCTCTGTAACAAATAATTTTATCAGATTTTATAGTTAGGAAATTGATATTTACACACAAAATATAATATTTATATATGGTTCTGTTTACTTAAATAGTGAGTAGGGTTCACATTCATTTGAAAAGGACGTATATAAAATAGATATTTGATAATTGAAAGAGATTGATATAAAAATTATATAAAAATAAAAAATTGATACTCTTATAAGGAAATTTGATAATTTCATAACTCTCTTCACATAAATAATGAGACTCATATTCATGTAACGCTTTGTAAAAATATCAAATTTTATTTGTGTAATAATAATCCACTAAAAATATCATATTTTTATGCAAAAATATTAATTCTCTTTTATTTATTTTTATTTTAACAATTCCTTCTTTTTTTTTTTTGAAAATTCCTTTTTAATTAATACCAAAGGAGTTGTTAACGCTTGATTCTGTCCGCGCGTTTAACCAACTCGCCGGACGTGTACCTGCACAAAAGTCCCAACGGCTTGGGCCGTTTGTGGATTCCTCCGGTGTGAGAGTAAGTAATAGGTTCAAGGTATGTTAACAATGAAGGTCAAATATTTAGTAGGGTCAATAATGTCGTACCTTGACTTCATTGTTCTTTGGGTATTTATAGGATTCATTTGGCTGCTTACTACCCCTATTAGGAGTGTTCTGCCTAGAATCCTTATTGGACCCAGATTCAATTATCTTGATCCAATGGGAGTATTAACCAGTAAGGAACCACAAGGTTTAGAACTCTTACCCAAGTCTTTTCGGACTAGAAAGTCCTCTTGTAACTCGCTGAGCATGATGGGTCTTTGGGTCGAGCCAAGATGAGGAGCCCGATCAAGCCCACGAGAATATATATCCGAACATTGCCCCCTACTCCCCTAGTATAAGACATGTGCCGAGGGAGTAAACTGGAAGCTCTAGAGTACGTGAACTCGGATTATTGAAAGGAAATTGATCTCTTCGGGAGCCCGAATGCGTCAAACCGAGGACACTTCTTCTTCAGGTGTCCGAAAGCGTTGACCCAAAGATAGATTCTCCTAGAGACTCTTGAAGGTGGCTTCCCGAGGGCGAATGAGACTGGTTCAATACCGGGCCCCTTTTTCAAGCAGATCTTATCATATATGTATACTCAGGCCCACTCTTTTCACTTTGAGGCCCAACAACCTTATCTCAACATAAGCGGCCTAACATGAACAACAATTTTGAATTTTGAAAATAGGATAGGAGAATAACTGGCAGGCGATACGACACCTTAGCAATAACTGTCCCGCCGCAATCACTCTAATTGAGCCCTACCCGTTAGATGGCAACGATCTCGACCGTTGGATATTTACTCATATAGGGAGAGTAAATTCAATCGTCATTTCCTACCAATAAATCAATTTTCTTTCAGAGAAATCAATCTTCCATTGCAAAGAAACTCTGTCTCATCGCCATACTTGATCTGGAAATTGCCCGTCCGTTCCATTCCCGAAATACTGCAAGTAAGTCGTTCATCGTCCTTCTTTCCTTTCTTGATGGCGAGGGGTAAGAATGTTCAAGAAGCACGTGCTTCATCTTCCCATGCTGAAGGCGAAGTTACCGTTGCTGAAGCCGGAATTCCAATGGGTGAGCCATGGAAACCGGTGATTGTAGAACGAACGAGGGATGTAAAGGAATACAATAGGATCAAATACTTTTCCCTTGACTATAGAGTAGCTAATATTCATTCTTCCATAAAAATTCCTATTTTGATCTGTTGAAGACGGAGTTTTATATTCCCGATTCATACGAAATTAGGATACCTGAAATCCAGGAGAGAATATACTGGTAACCCGAAGGGGGATGGATTCCCATACATCGGCAACTGCTCCTCTTCGGGGTGCGGTTTCCTCTTCGCCCCTTCGTCCTTGGACTCTTATATACCACTGGGCTTAGCTTAAATCAACTATCCCCGAATTCTTTTATTCATTTGAATAGTTTTATCGCTTTCTGCTCCTCCGAGGACATAGTCCCGACCATAGATTTCTTTTATCAATTCTTTTCCCTTACCTCCTGTAAAGAGAAGGGGTTTTTTCAGATAATAAATAATTCGGGTAGGGAGACCCTAATGGATACCCCTTCTAGTAATAAAGGATGACATGGGGATTGGCTTTTCATTAAGGGGCCGAACATTGTGTTGGTCGGACCTTGGTCAAACCCGAACAAGGACCAACCGAATCCAAATCGGATTTCCCAAAGAAGGTTGGAAGCGTTCGAGGCTTTGTATTCCAAGAGACCTTCAGTGAAGTGGAACCGGTCGCTCCTTAATGACCAAGACTGGTTACACTCACATGGCTGTAAGTCTCTTTACTTTTTCGAATGCGTTTTATTTAAAATTTGATGAAATGCTGAACCCATTTTATCTTTTAATTTCACAGTGGCTGACTCTGGCAAAAACCCCAATAATGAAGCGATCCTAGAAGCTGTTGGAGTCCTGAGGACCAAGTTATCCGGTGCTGAGAAAGTAAGGATGGCCCAAAGCAAAAAGGCTACGGGTACTGAGGCACCGATTACACCAGGTGCAGTTGTCACAGGGACATCTGGATCTGCCCGTCCAGAAGAGCCTGTGAGAGCTGGGGGATCTCCAGCTGTGTCCGAAGCACCCAAAACAAACAAGTCCGAGGGCAAACGGAAGAGACTAGTACGTCTTTCCTCGGTCGAGGTGGGAGATGAAATAATCTCAGTAACCAGAGTTGAATCGACCGCGGCGACTGGGGGGTTATCAAGCGCTGTCTCAGACGCTGGTGACCAAGAGAAGAAGCTTGCAGTGACTGCTTCTCTTGACGTTAAATCTCCTTCTTTAGAGGAAGAGGCGTTACTGAGGAAGAAACAGAAGGGACCTTCTCCTCCCCCAATTGCGACAGAACAGCCGAGGGCCGAAGCTGTGAGGACATCGGCTGAAGGTTTGGGATCGTTAATGATCCCGTTTGATACAGCTGGGGCCGATCAGCCCGATCTGAAGACTCTGATGGAAATGTTGTTTTCTTTCCATGCTAAGGTTAGTAGGTTTTCTTGATGAGCTTATCGTAAAAACATACCCAATCATTATTTGCTGTCTTTTAATTCCCGAACCTTGTCATGCAAGGAAATGGTCTTCTCCTCCAAGTCTCTGACCAAGTAAAGATTTTGGAGCGTGATCTGAAGAAGTCTTCCGAAGAATGTGCTGAGGCGAAGGAGTCTCATGTAAAAGTCCACACTCAACTTCACATTCAGCATGACGCTTTCAAAATTATGAAGAATGATTATGAGGCGATGCGGACGGAGAAGGCCAAAAATGACAAGGAGATGGCTGCCCTGCGGGAACAGGTTTTTACTACTGACATGAAAATGTCCGAAATTGGAGCCTGAGCCGAGGAGGCTATCAAACAAGCTGAGGCACCTACAAAACGGGCTGAGGATGCGGAGACGAGGGATAAAGAACTTGAATTCCTCCTTCAAAGGCAGAAGGAATAACTTAACCAATCGGGCAATATAATTCAGGTCCAGACCGATCAAATGAGGAACCTCAAGGATAATGTCCAAACGATCATTGAAGGCTGGACTTCGAGGGAAGCCGATTGGTTGAAGGGTCCTGTTGCCCCCGCTTCTCCAAGCGTCCTTGCACCGAGTCTTCGGCAAAGAGTCATCGATGAGTACAAAACATCGGACAAATTCCACGAGGATATTCAGGATGCAGTGGTAAATGAGTTCAATGACGACTTTGAATATGCCTGAGAACTTGTGCGAGAGAAAGGCCACAATCCTGATGAGCTAGGAATTGTCATTCCCGATGATTGATTTGTAATTTTGTTTTTGTGGGATATATTGTAACCTTAACACTTAACTTTCTCTAAGTATTTGTCAATGTTAAATCTATCTTTTCTCATGAGTTAACTCTCATTATCTGTGTGTGTGACTGTTTATTTATACTTCTTTTCCCCCCGCTAACCTTATCAAGAAAACTGCTGATGAGGTTAGCAGATGTATATAAAGTGTATATAAAAACAGTAAACACAAAGATAAAATGTAAGAAGAGTTCTCATTTATTTCGAAAAGATAACATTATTGGCCAACATTCTAGCCTCAAAAAATGGAGCAGATAACACACTATTATTACTGATAATATTTTCGAAGCCGAGCAACATGCCATGTGTTCGGGATGTCATTTCCATCCATTTTCTGAAGTCTACAGGTTCCCGATCCTAATACCTCGATAACCCTGTACGGTCCTTCCCAAGTGGGCATTAATTTTCTAGTTTCCCGAGGTGTAGAAGGTTCGGCTTGCTGAAGGACTAGATCCCCTATCTTGAATGTCCTATTCTTGACATTTTTGTTGAAGTGTCGAGCTGTACGTTGTTGATAAGTGGCTAACCTGAGAACCACAGCGTCACACTCTTCTTCTAACAAATCTAAATTATCTCGAAGCCCTTCGCTATTGAGACTCTCGTTAAAGTTTTGGACTCTAGAAGAAGGTATCCCTATTTCAATAGGTATCAGGGCTTCGGCTCCATAAGAAAGTTTGAAAGGCGTTTCACCCGTTGTTGTCCGAGGAGTTGTTTGATAAGCCCAGAGGACGTGTATGAGCTCTTCGGGCCAAGCTCCCTTTGCCTCCTCGAGTCTTCGTTTTATTTCATTCAGTAACAACCTGTTTGTGACTTCCACTTGACCATTTACCTGAGGATGGGCTACCGAGGTCCGTCGATGTTAGATGTTAAGTTCTTTCAGGAAGCCTTCAAACTCTTTCCCCACGAACTGTAGACCATTATCTGAGACTAGGACCATTGGGATGCCGAACCGATAAACCACCTGCTCTTTAAGGAACTGAAGACATGTCTTCTCGGTAATCTTTGCGAGAGGTTTGGCTTCAACCCATTTGGTGAAATAGTCAATTGCCATAACCACAAATTTCACTTGACCTTTACCCCGTGGGAGTGGTCCGAGGATATCTATCCCTCAAACTGTGAAAGGTATCGGAGATAGTATTGGAGTAAGCTCTTTAGGAGGCTGGTGATGTACTGAAGTAAATAGTTGATACTTATGACATTTTTTAACGAAGTCTTTGGCATCCTGAAGCATGGTTGGCCAAAAATATCCTTGTCTTAATATCTTATGTGCAAGTGTCTTTGCTCCTACATGATTTCCATAGATTCCCTCGTGAACTTTCTGAAGTGCGTAATCGGATTCCCTCGGACCAAGGCATCGAAGTAACAGCGATGAGTAAGATTTTCTGTATAACTTATCCTCGATGAGACAGTATTTTGTAGACTTGAACTTTATCCTTCGGGCCAAAGCTCTGTCCTCGGGTAGCTCATCGCCTTTTAAAAATTTGAGTATTGGAGTCATCTAGGAGTCTTCAGATTCGATATCCATCACTGTTTGGACCGTTGTGCTTGGTTCCTGTAGATTTTCTAAGTAAACAGATCCTTCCAAATCTCCTTGGTCCGTTGTAGCTAACTTTGACAGGGCGTCGGCCATTGTGTTTTCAGATCTAATTACCCCGATGATTTGATACTTAGGAAAGTGGGTAAGGAGTGTCTGCACAAGCTGAAGATAGGCCTGAAGGTGCGTTTCCCTAGCCTCATATTCTCCCAAGACTTGCTTTACCACGAGTTGGGAGTCACTGTAAACCACTAGATTTTTCACCTCCAAACTTCAGGCCAATTTCAGTCCCGCTATAAGTGCTTCATACTCTACAATATTATTGGTGGCTATGAACCCGAATCGGATAGACTGTTGCACCTTGAATCCTTTAGGCGAGGTAAGGATTACTCCGGCTCCGCTACGTGATCCTATGCAAGACCCATCAATAAATAAGGTCTATGCTAAATTCGTTGTAGACAATGGATCGGATATTTCAGCTGGGTCTTCTTCCTTTTCTTTGGGAAAAGAGCACTTAATGATGAAGTCAACAAGTGCCTGTGCTTTGATTGCCGTCGGAGGACGAAAGTCAATATTAAATTGGCTTAACTCTACAACCCATGCTGCTAACCTTCCTGAAGATTCGGGTCGATACAACACTTTTCGAAGGGGTTGATCCGTGAATATGGTGATTGTTCTCCCCTGGAAGTAATGCCGAAGCTTCCGACTAGAAATGACCAGTGCGTAAGCCAACTTCTCTAGGTTTGGATATCTGGTTTCTGCATCCCGAAGAGCATGACTTATGTAGTAGACTGGCTTCTGTCCCTGCGAATCCTCCCTGATTAAGGCCGATCCGATCGCTAATTGTGTGGCAGATAAATACAACTGTAAATCCTCTTCGGGGAGAGCCTTACTGAGGATTGGAGGAGAGGAGATATATCGCTTGATTTGTTCAAAGGCATCTTGGCATTCTTCTGTCCAAACGAATGTCTTCTGGTTCTGAGCCCCCTTCAGCGTATTGAAGAAAGGAAGACACTTCTCTGCTGATCGGGCTACGAATCTCCGAAGAGCATCAAGCCTTCTAATTAACCGCTGGACGTCTTTAAAGTTCTTTGGGGGCTGCATCTCAAGGATAACCGATATCTTCTCGGGATTTGCCTCTATTCCTCTTTGGTTGACCATGTATCCCAAGAATTTGCCTGGCCCGAGACCAAAAGTGCACTTGACGGGGTTAAGCCTCATATTGTGGATCCTGACATTCCAGAAGCATTCTTCGAGATCTGACAAGTGGTCTTCATCTCCCATGCTTCGGACAATCATGTCGTCCACATAGACTTCCATGTTTCTCCCAATCTGATCTCTGAACACACTGTTCATCATTCGTTGATAAGTTGCCCCAACGTTGATGAGACCAAAGGACATGACTTTATAGGCGTAGATTACTCGGTGTGTGATGAAGGATGTCTTCGGGATATCTTGTTTATACATGGCAATTTGGTTATACCCGGAGAAAGCATCAAGGAAGCTCATTAAAGTGTGTCCCGAAGTGGAGTCGATTAGTTGATCGGTGTTCGGGAGAGGATAATAATCTTTTGGACATGTCTTGTTTAAATCTGTGTAGTCTACACACATCCTCCACTTCCCGTTGTGCTTTTTCACCAGCACCACGTTGGCGAACCATTCTGGATAAGTTATTTCAAAGATAAAATTAGCCGCCAATAACTTTTCAATTTCCTCATCAATTACCTTTTGTCGTTCGGGAGCTATATTCTGCTTTTTCTGTTTGACAGGCTTGTAGTTAGGATTGACGCTTAGTTTGTGCTCGGCTACACTCCTGTCTATCCCTGGCATATCGGCTAGAGTCTATGCGAAATATCTGAGTATTCTCTTATTAAGTCAATGAGCTTAGTTCTGACATCCTTCGGTAAGCCGGTACCGATCTGTATTATTTTCTCGCTGTTTTCTGAAAACAACAGTATCTCTTCAGTCTCTTCGGCAGGCGTTGCTATCGGCTCTGAGTCTCCTTCCGTAAAGGTTTCTAGCTCAATATTCATTGTAGCTTTCTATTTACTGACCCCTACGGAAGTCGCCTAGATAGTCTGAAGATAACATCTTCGGGATAGGTCCTGATCCCCAGCAACTTCGTCGATTCCGTTTTCGATTGGGAATTTCATTTTTAAGTGCGGAATTTAGGTGACTGCTTTTAGGGCTGATAGGGTTGTTCTTCCCAGGATAGCGTTGTAATTACTTTTTACCTGGACTACATAGAATCTTATCATGATGGAAGCCTATTTCGGAGCTGTGCCAAAGGTCGCCGGCAACTCAATCGTCCTTGTTATACGGACTGGGTTGTTTCCGAAGCCATATAACGGGGACTCGTTGTAGATCTCCAGCTTTTTTCCCCCCAGATCCAGCCGATTGTACGCATGGCTATAAAGTACATCGATTGAACTCCCATTGTCCACCAATATTCGTTTCAAATCCATGGTTCCCACCTGAGCTGTGATAACCAGAGCATCTTGATGCAGCGTAACTATTCCAGGGGGTAATCTTCATCGGAGAAGGTTATAGGTTCGGTTGCGGTAGTCTGAGGCTGTCCAGATAATTGGTGAACTTCTCTAGCGAATGCTTTTCTTTTTCTGTTAGACATGGTCGATATCGGTCTGCTGGAGATAACATCTACAACTCCCCATACAGCTCCCGAAGGTGGTGGTGGTGTTATCCGATCAAAAGGACTTGGTTTATACTAATTAGCTATGTAACAGTCCAGATTACCCTTTCACACTTGCTTTTCCAAAAAATCCTTTAGCTGATAGCATTCTTCGGTGTCATGCCCCTTGGCTTCATGGTAATTACAGTACCTATCTCCGTTCTTCTGTCTGGCAAAGACTCGGATCTTCGGAGGCGTTTCATAAAAAGGCTGATTTTTAATTTTTTTGATGATAACGACTCTACTCAAAGTTAGAGGAGTGTAATCTTTGTCATTGTCTCTACTTTCTCGGTCCTTTGAGCCATCATTCTTCCGCTGTCGATTATCATGAGAGTCCTTCTTGCCATTCCCTTTATTATTGTTATATTTTTTATCGGTGTCTTCGCCTCGGGGGTCTCTCTGGTGAAAATCACCTGTATTTTTTGAGGTACCCCGAAGATTGGCAAGTGCCTCTTCCAACTCAATAAATTTATCCACTTTCTCATAAGCTTCGGGCAAGGACTCGGGTGCTTTAGAGATGATTTCTTCAATCAACCTGCTAGATTTGTCCACGTTTAATCCCATAGTTAGAAAGTGGATAACCTGCTTTGGATCTATTTCATTGACTTCGGATACAGCTTCTCGAAATCTTTTAATATATTGCCGAAGCGTTTCTTTCGACCTCTGTTTAACCTGCATGAGGGACGTGATCATCTTGGCACGTCTTTTGTTGCTGCTGAACCGGGTGTGAAATTATTCTTGCAAATCATCCCAAGAGCGTATAGATGCATGGGGAAGGGAGATAACCCACTCTCGGGCGGTTTTCTTCAGGGTAGATAGGAATATGTGGCACATGGCTGCCTAGTCATGACCGTGGAAGAGCATGGCATGCTCAAAAGTGAAAGTGTGATCGTGGGGATCCCCGGTTCCATCATACATCTCCAAATTCGAAGGAACTTTATTCTTTTTATCAATCTTTACGTTAGCCAGGTCTCTAGTGAAAGGAGAGGCCCGGGTCTTCTTCGTTCCAGGAGGCTGATCCACCACTCTTCTGGGAGATGACTCTCTGGTATGGCTCCTCTCGCTGCTTCTTCTGGAACTTTCGTACCGGCCTCTTCTTGAAGGTGACCGGGCGCATTTTCTCAGATCCTTGGTATAAATGGATCTGGATTGGATCGGTCCGTCGTCTCGGTGTCTCCTAGGAGGTCGATCGTCTGTTCGTCTGTAGGGTGTTGAGCAGGAGGCCGAGCCTCTCTAGCTCAAGAGATTTTGCCCCGCTTCATTCAATTCCATGTATTGTTTATCTAGCTCTTCTTGCTGGAGATCGAGAGTCTTTTTACGGTCGAGAATTTGCTGGAGATGTTGTTCCCTCTCTGCTATTGTCTCGGGGTGTGATCGAGATTGGGTCGGTCCATGCGGATTATGGTGGCTTCATTGTGATCGTGAAGTCGCCATGTGAATTGTTTTGATTAAAAACAAGGATTACTACTAAACGGCCCTCTTTCTAGCGTCAATGTTAACGCTTGATTCTGTCCGCACGTTCAACCAACTCGCTGGACGTGTACCTGCACAAAAGTCCCAACGGCTTGGGCCGTTTATGGACTCCTCCGGTGTGAGAGTAAGTAATAGGTTCAAGGTATGTTAACAATGGAGGTCAAATATTTAGTAGAGTCAATAATGTCGTACCTTGACTTCATTGTTCTTTGGGTATTTATAGGATTCACTTGGCTACTTACTACCCCTATTAGGAGTGTTCTGCCTAGAATCCTTATTGGACCCAGATTCAATTACCTTGATCCAATGAGAGTATTAACTAGTAAAGAACCACAAGGTTTAGAACTCTTACCCAAACCTTTTCGGACTAGAAAGTCCTCTTGTAACTCGCTGAGCATGATAGGCCTTTGGGCCGAGCCCAAGATGAGGAGCCCGATCAAGCCCACAAGAATATATATCCGAACAGGAGTGTTGCTGTATATGAGGGAAAAAAAATAAGCTGAATAGAGTAAGCGTATGACATGACATGTAAATAAACACGAGTTAAAGGGCATTTCATCCATGTGTCAACTTGGCTTATTGCATCAAAATAAACTACGTCTTCCGTATTAATATATATAAGCCTAATATTAATTCTTTAAAATCGATTTAAAATATTTTTATATTTATAATTGGTCTATATTCTTTTAATCTTAGACGGTACAATTATTAAAATTGATAGCTCTATTTACAAACTAATTTTATTTCACAAATACTGTCATCTTTTCATTGATATTATAAAATGATAATTTATCAAATTTTATTATTATAATTTCATTATCATGTCATTATTATTTAATTAATAATTTATTTTTTTAAAGATGAATATGAAAGAAAAATATATTTTTGATATTTATAAATCTGTAGATAAAATTGTTCTATGAAAGGGATCGGATATATTGGATGGGGATATAATATAATGATCTGTTTGGTTACAACATTGGAAAGAAAATGAGAATGAGAATGGAATGGACATTCATATTCCTATATTTGGTCAGAACAAGAAGTTATATGATTTTAATCGATCAATATTTTTTATTTTTTTTTTATAAAATTTATCGACTAGAATAGAATGGTCAATTTTTACCCATGATGATGAAATAAACATTCTTTTAAATTTATAAATCATTCCATTGAAATGTTCATTTTCTCTCCTTTTAAGTAATCAAATATGAATGAGTGACAGATACATAATTCATACATTTTATTATCCCTAATTTTGTCCTTTTAATTATATTAGTTTATTTAATTAATATGTTTTATTTATTTTGTAAGATTTAATATTTTATTATAATAAAGTTAAAATCTTGGTGAACAAGCAATATTTAATATTCCTATTCATGGAATGAAAGAAACAAGAAGAATTCTACAAGGAGAAGAAGGAAAGAAAGTTCATCTAGAAGATATCTTTGAGAAGTTGATTACCACCAGAAAATTGAAACCTACATGGAAAAGAATTAATCTCTTATGTCTACAAATAGAAGAGACATTAAGTATTTTTATGTATTATTTTAGGTTAGGAGTAGGAGTGGAGTAGGAGTAGGAGTAAGAGTAAGTGTATGATTAAATTATTTCTTGTTTGTCGTTGGATGATCGTTGATAAAATGAAGTTTTTTAATTTTATTTTTAATTTTCTACTTCTTCTTTATTTTAGTTAGTTTATTTATTGATTTTAATGTCTAGCTAATTTCAAGGATGATGATGAAATTAAATAATTATTCATAACAATATTATTCATCTCTTCTATTATGTTTAATTGATTTCGCTTTCATGTTTCGTTATTGAAATACCTTCGTTTTATATTATTTATGTGATTTTAAATTAATTAAGAGATTTTAATAGATTATTTATAAGATATGAGTTTTTTATAATCCATACTTCCTCGAAGAAGTGCCACAATTGACCCATCAGCCTCTCAGTATTTTCAGTTTTCTCAGATGCAGTATAATTTGCCGATGCAGGGCTCAGTGATTCAGTCTGCTCCTAATGTGACTCATGGTTCCTATCATTCATCTGCTGGGTCTTATAATTCTCAGCCATCATATAACAGTGGTCCTATAACAAAGGGCATGTCAAATATGTATCTAGGATTCCCTAGTAACTATGTTCAACCAGCTTTAACTCCATATTCTCATTACAGTCAAGGTTCTTCTACTTCCACAACTCCATCTTCATATCATGCGAACCTAGTTGGTTCTATGGATGTTCCTCAAGCAGGTATCACTCCTATTCATCATGTTACTAGTACTATTTGTTTGTCCAATTATACATGGCTTAATGATTGGATTGTTGACAGTGGAGTAACAGATCACATAACTACATCTCTAAAGTCTTTAGAAAATCCAGTTGTTTTAAATTCTACAGTCTCTCTTCCAAATGGTGATGCATCTGTTATTATACATAAGGGTACAGTTACGATATCTTCTCAGTTGATTTTATATGATGTCCTTTATGTTCCCACTTTTAAATTTAATCTCATCTCTGTAAGCAAACTTGCCAAGGACTCACATTGTTGTGTGTCTTTTTTCTCTAACTCTTGTGTTGAAGACAGTGAAAGGGACTGGTAGATTACAAAATAATCTTTACAAACTTTATATTCCCACTTCAAATAAAGTCAGTTTATACTCGGCTCAACTTTTTGATGTACAATTGTGGCATTCTAGATTAGAACATGTACTTATGAAAATTTTGTCTTCAATTCCAGTACTTTCTTCTATTAAAGATTGTACTTCTTTTGCTTGTGATATCTGTCCTCAAGCTAGACAAGTGAGACATTCTTTTCCTCTAAGTTCAACTATTTTACTGAATAAATTTGAATTGATTCATCTTGATGTTTGGGGACCATACAAACATGTGACACATCACAGTTGTACCATGTTTTTGACAATTGTTGATGATTTTTCAAAGTGTACCTGGACTTATTTGCTGAATAGTAAGGCTCAAGTTTTTTCTATTCTTAAGGCTTTTCTTGTATATATCTCAACTCAATTCAATGTTGTGGTAAGGTCATTAGAACTGATAATGGCTTAGAATTTTTTAATTCTCCCTTAAATTCTTTTCTTTTATCTGCTGGTATTATTCACCAAAGTAGTTGTACTGCCACACCATAGCAAAATGGTGTGGTAGAGAGGAAACATAAGCACCTCTTAGAGATTGCCAGAGCTTTAATATTTCAAGCTTCCCTTCCAATTTCTTTTTGGGGTAACTGCCTTCTCACTGCTACTTTCCTTATCAATAAAATGACCTTGTCATGTCTTCATGGTAAATCACCTCATAAAATTCTACTTAATTATGTTCCTGATTATAGTAGATTGAAAGTTTTTGGTTCTTTGTGCTATGCATCATCTACTCTGGCAAAACAAAGAGAGAAATTTTCTTCTAGGGCTATCAGGTGTGTGTTCTTAGGTTATCCTTTTGGTCAAAAAGGGTACAAGGTTTATGATCTTGCACTTTATAAGACCTTTGTGAGTAGGGATGTTCAATTTCATGAACATCTATTTCCTTATGCTTCTTCCCCTGGTGTTGCTATCTCTACACCATCACTTTTTCCTGCTAATCACAATTTTCTTGATGATCTCAATACCAGTGCTTCCTGCTCTCTACTTCTAGTTCTTCTCCTAGTCATTCTATTCATGTTCCTTCTCTACCTGCGCCTTCTAATTCTTCTTCTTCTTCTTCTTCTGTTCCAGTTCCTTTACTTTCTCGCCCTACTAGAACTAGAACACTTCCTCTCAAATTTCAAAATTATACAGACTTACCTAAGAATCTACCAAGTACTTTATCTATCACTGCTTCTTAACATGCAGGTCAATCCAATGCAAATCTCTCCACTAGTTCCAGGTATCCTATTTCTTCTTATCTTTCTTACACAAATATATCACCATCCTATCAATCTTTTTTGGCTGCCACTTCTGTATTATAAGAACCAACCTCATACACTCAAGCTGTTAAGGATTCCAATTGGGTTAATGCAATGCATACTAAGATTCAGGCTTTGGAGGCTAATAATACTTGGGTTTTAACCTCTTTGCCTTTTAATAAACATGTTATTGGATGTAAATAGGTTTACAAATTGAAGTACAAGGCAGATGGGACTTTAGACAGATATAAGGCACGATTGGTTGCCAAAGTATTTAATTAAGTAGAAGGCTTAGATTATTTTGACACGTTTGCTCCTGTTACCAAAATGACAACAGTGAGATTGTTTCTTTAGCAGCAGCTCATGGATGGTTTTCATCTCAGTTTGATGTCACAAACGCTTTCCTCCATGGTGATCTTCATGAGGAAGTTTACATGGTTCTTCCGCCCGTGTTTCAAGTTTCTTCCTCAGTAGTTCTCTCTAATCCTATTTGCAAATTAACTATATCTCTCTATGGTCTCAAACAGGTTCCTCGTCAATGGTTTTCAAAGTTTTTCGCTGCTCTACTTTCTTTTGGCTTCAAACAGTCTCAAAATGACCATTCCTTGTTTATTTGGGCATCTGATTCTTCTTTTACAGCCTTGTTGGTCTATGTTGATGATATTTTGTTGACTGACAATAATTCTCAAGCTCTTGAAACTGTTAAGAACTATCTGTGTTCCCAATTTAAAGTGAAAGATATGGGATCTCAAGTACTTTCTAGGACTGGAAATAGCTCGGTCACCTACTGGAATTTCTCTACATCAATGGAAAATATGCTCTAGATATATTGAAGGATACTGGATTACTTGGAGCTAAACCCAGTTTGATACCTATTGAGCATCACCACAATTTGTCCACAGACAGTGGCAAATTACTATCTGATAGTAGTTCTTATAGTCGACTAATTGGGAGATTGATATATCTGAATATCACTAGGCCATATATATCATATGCAGTTCATATTTTGAGCCAATTCATCGTTGCTCCCACAGATGCTCATCATGAGGCTGCTTTGAAGTTGGTTAGATATCTTAAAGGAGCTCCTGGACAAGGCTTCTTGTTACCATCAGCTAATTTCTTACTATTAACTGCTTATTGTGATACTTACTGGGGTACTTGTCCTATGCCAAGAAGGTCTATATCTGGACAGTGTTATGCTTTGCCAGTCCTTAATCTTTTGGAAATCAAAGAAGAAAACCACTGTTTCCAGGTCTAGTGTTGAGGCGGAGTACAGATCAATGGCCAATGTTACTTGTGAGCTTACTTGGCTTTTAGCCTTATGCAAAGATTTTGGTCTTTGTAAGCTGAATCCTGTAACTCTCTTCTGTGACAACAAGGCAGCCCTACATATTGCCGCGAATCCTATTTTTCATGAGCGTACAAAACATAGTGAAATAGACTGTCACTTGGTGCGGGATAAGCTCAAAGAAGGAATTATTGCTCTTGCTCACACCTCTAATACACTTCAGCTGGCTGACTTGTTACCAATGACCTCTGATCGATTGAGTTCTATTTTATCCAAGTTGGTAGTGTTTAATCTTTTTCACACTTCCAACTTGAGGGGATGATAAACATACTATAGACTATAGAGACACAAGGAGTCTTAACAGAAGGTGCCAAAGAAGACTGAAAGCACAAGATTAGTTCAAGATGATAGAGGATAAAAGTGTAATTTAAATAGAAAATTAGATTAGCTGTTAGTGATTAGTTTTAGCTCACGTGCTAATTAGTTTGTTAACAAACAATTAGAAGTATATTATATATATATATATGATATGGATACTATTCCAGCAACCATGATCCTATCCGTTGATCTTGATAATGAATGACCGAGATTAGACTCATTTTCCCCTCTGCCGCAACAAGCTGTTGCGACAGCAAAAGAACTTCTTGCCCCTACCATAACAAGCTGTTGCGGCACGGCTAAAGACCAACGTGCCCTTCATCCCCTCATCCGTCTCATTGCCTGTCGATACAAGCTGTTGCGGTGGATACTCAACTATCATTATCAACTTTTTGGTCTCCTTATGAATTCAGCTGTCATTATCATAAAGTATAGTATATTATAAAAGCGTACAAAATTTTAGTTTCCCCCAATATATCAAAAACTTTTAGATATATTTTATTTTTAAGTTAATTATATTTATGAAATACTAAAATATAAACTTTTAAAATTTTAAAAGTAACAAATATAATAATAAATAGTATCATATTAATTAGTACACAATAATTACGTTCATTTGAATTAAAAGTAAATAAATTATACTGACTTTAAATATTAAAAATTAACTTCTTAAATTATACTGACTTTAAATATTAAAAATTAACTTATTAAATATTTAAAGTCAGTATAATTTATTTAATTTATTTCAAATGAACGTAATTATTGTGTACTAATTAATATGATACTATTTATTGTTATATTTGTTACTTTTAAAATTTTAAAAGTTTATATTTTAGTATTTCATAAATATAACTAACTTTAAAATAAAATATATCTAAATTTTTTTGATATATTGGAGGAAACTAAAATTTTGTATGCTTTTATAATATATTTTATGATAATGACAGTTGAGTATGGAAGTCCATAAGGAGACCAAAAAGCTAATATGCTTGATTACGTAGTGTAAGCCAACTCCAATTACCTCCTGTCGCACTAACTTGTACCGGTAGGCGGAGACGGATGAGGGGCATGTTGGTCTTTAGCCGTGCCGCAACAGCTTGTTGCGGCAGGAGCAAGAAGCTCTTTTGCTGCCACAACACCTTGTTGCGTCAGGGGGTAAAATGAGTCCGATCTCGACCATTCATTATCGAGATCAACGTGTAGGATTATGATTATTAGAATAGTGTCCATAGCAACCGGTTTCTATGGATAGGAAACGCCCGAAATTAGAATTAAAAAATTCACGTCCGTTACTATTAATAGCGGACGACGGGTTATGTCCGCTACTAAATAGTAGCGGATGACGGGTGTCGTCCGCTACTAATAATAACGGATGCAGCTGAAAATAGTACCGTCGTCCGCTATTATTAGTAGCGGACGTAACCCGTTGTCCGCTACTAATAGTAGCGGCCGTGGATTTTTCAGTTCTAATCTCGACCGTTAGTTCCTATATTGAACGATAAAGATGGTGTATACCCATTTTTGATCTATAGCAAATACATGCTATAGATCATCACCCATATATATGTATATCTATTCTGTATTTTGTTTGTTAAGTTGTAAGTCATTGAATGAAACTCATTTTACCAGAATTCTCACTCTAGATTTACTTTTCATCATAAACTATACACAAACAGTTGTGCACAAATAGTATAAAATAGAGAGAAAGTATGAAGTGGGGTCTACGATTAGATGTTTTACAAATTTTTATTAGTAAGCAATATATGAGTTTTACTCTTTGTGCACAACTTTTTGTATACAGTTTGTGCACATACGAGCTGTTTGGTTTGACCGAATCGTTTTAGGACGGATGAAATGATGATCGGAATCGAATACTTTATTCATGCGTTTGGTACGTTACTTAAAAGTTATATCGGAATGGAATGAAATATAATGTAATGACCAAAATATCCATAACTAATTTTATATATATATATATATATATATGTTAATATATATAATAATTAAAACTAAGTATAATACATACTAATATTATAATACTATATTAATATATAATAAATATAATATTATATACTATACTAGATATTCTATATGTTTATATATATATATATATATATATTCTATTAATATAATATAATACAAAATAAATATAATACCTATTAATATATAATATATTATATTTAGGGGAAAATGGAGCTGCACAGCTGTGCAACTTAGAAATGTACACAGTCGCTGCCAAAACAACGTTAATCTGAGACTTTTTTTTTTAAATCACGGCTCAAAACGACGTCGTTTTAAGCCTATGTATATATATAAAAAAATAACGCACTAGCTCATTCGCTTGGCTAATCATTGCCAATATTATGAGTTTATTTTAATTTGAGTTTTGGTTTGGATTTAGGGTTACTGATATTCATGTTGCTCGAATTTGAGGGATTTTCAGTGTAAAGTATTGATAAGGATTTATGTATTGCTTTTTCTATTGATTCTAAAAATTTTGTTGTAATAATAGAAGAATTATTATTGATTTTTTTTTTAGCTTTTTTTGTATTAATTACAATGTCTCATGATTTTTATTAACTATTTTTTCATGTTTTTATTCTTTCTCTCTCCTTCTCTCTCTCTCTCTCTCTATATATATATATATATATATATATATATATATATATATATATATATATTTCCATGCGTCTTTGGTGTCTTTTGTGAACTTATTCTAGTGTAGGTTGTTATCCTGCAATTTGTGCATGTTAGGTACGAATATGCAATAATTCTAGAAGGAGTTGAATAAATTAATTTGCTTTTTGACAAATCTTTGCCTTTTTAAAATTCAACTCTATTTCCCTAAGTAAAGTATCAGCTCATAGAGTAGTGAAGTGCTTAGTAAAGAACTTTAAGATCGTTGAGAAAGTATTAGTTCGTAGAGTAATGAAGTGAAATCACTTTACTATCGCAGAGCTACAACAAATCGTAAAGTTTGTGATCGTAGAGTTGAGTCATTCTACAATATGAAGATTCACTCTACGTTTCTATACTAAAAGCTAGAACGACAAAAATCGTATAGTTAAGTCATGACTCTACGATCTAAGTCATTACTCTACGATCGTTAAGTAACGCATCTACTATCGTTAAGTAACGCCTCTACAATCGTTTAGTCAAGACTCTACGATAGTTTAGTCATGACTTTACGATCATTAAGTCATGACTCTACGATCGTTTAGTCATGACTTTACGATCGTTTAGTAGAATGCCAGTTCGTAGAGTAAAGGTGGAAGTAACTCTATTATGTAAGGATTAACTTTACGTTTCACTCTACGATATGAGGATTCACTCTACAAATTTAGTCCATTCACACACAAACCATACAAACACATGAACACAAATATAGAAACCAAAAACACTTGACTTTCATATCAACAAAAACCAAACCTACCAGCAAAATATTGTTTGACAATTAAACATGAACAATAACCAAGCTTACAAAGCTATCATTATTTACAAAACCAAACTTACAAAACTTACAAATTGTTCACCCATGCAAGAATAATAGTAAGCACTAAAAAGATATTCCACAATAATGGGTTTGTTTACCATACTTTATACTCATCTCAAAATTCTTGATTGCTAGAAAGTGCCCGTCTCGGTAGAGCACTTTGGAGATAAAGACTATTAGCAACTCTGTACACTTCAAGTGCATGCGAGTGAGTTCAGGTCAATAGACAGTCGAGATTGTTGGTCATGTTACTAATCGATTTCGATATAGTACTATATTGAGTACACGAGTATCTCGAATATAAATATAAACAGTACATGCAATAGAATTAACTACAACAACATATGCTCAAAGAGAGATGAAGTATCTCTGTGATCTACTTCTCAATGTGCCATGAACAGAATCGGTGTCGAGTATTAGGAAAGATTTTCTTTATGGCATTGAAAATAACATGATCTTAATCTGTTATAATTACCCCATGATCTTTTCCACACATGATTTTCTTCCACTCTTGAAACAACCATGTAAAAGATTTCTCTTTCTCATTAACAAGCAAAGCACAACCAACCAAAATAGATTGTTTGTGGTGATTAACACCAGTGAATGGAGCAAATGGTAATGAAAATTTACTGGTTCAATATGTAACCTCTAAAGAAACTACATCACTAAATTGTAGATATGATGATATCGACCTCCCGTCGGCCCAAAAAACACTCTTAAGACTGTGATCCTTCTTCAAATCCATGTAAAAAAAATGACATGTCACTAACTCTTTTAGCTAGAAAATGATTCACTATTGAAATTCATTCACGACCAATCATAATCTTTCTCTGTACACGCAAATGATCTACACATTGTTGTGTTGTTATCATCTCATCCTCACCATTCCCATGAGCATTAACCACCTTTGCAATTAGCGATGGGCACAATTCAGTTTCATACATATTCTCCATCAATGTTTTTACAATTTGACTACGATGAAATGCCTTATGGGAGCGATGTTTCCTTACTGATGAAGGGCTAGTAAGCTCGTGATTATATTCGTCACAAAAACTAGTAACACACCATGTCTTTATTTTTTTGGTTCAAATGGATCCACATCTTTGCACAACAGTCAGATCTTACTTGTCTCTTCGTCGTTTCTTAAGTTTCTCATGAAGTGTCTGATCATTATCTTTTGCACTTCTACCCTTACTACAAATAATTAATCGACCTATTGCTTCCCCCAAAATTTTAGATATCTCAAGATTGGACAAACGGAGTCCAAATCCCTTATGCCTTGCAGATGTATTATACATCGCGTATGCGTTGTCCTGAGTAGGAAACGCTAATCCAACATATGGAACTTCTACCGAAGTTGATATATTTTCATCTTCTACATTAACACTGGAACAAAAAATTAGAACATATATATATATATATATCACAACATAAACAAGTATAATTCCATTGAGAAAATAATTCACATAGGAAATTTTTAAAAAAAAATAATAATAAAGCAAATTGAGATTATTTTACCATGGTACAACTAGAAAAATTGATGCGACTATTGATAATCTATGTAACTTTAGAATGAGGTTGGAGGCCAAAATTGTGGTGCTATAATTATAGCTTTAAAAGTAACTTAGAAATTAAGACCAGGGAATATCAAGATTTTTACTCTGTGTCATGAAGGTTCAACGCTGACTCCGAGTGTTGTAATGGTATGGTCATCTTAGATTGTCATGCCATAGTATTATCTGCTTGAGGAGAAATAATAGTAGATGGTTGCTGAAAAGATTTTTTTTCATGAAATCGATCTAAATTGCAATCGGAGAAGAAGAACTCGTGGCAATTTAAGGAGAAGAGAGAGCAAATCTGAAATAAGGAGGGAATCGGTGGTTCAATTCGAAATTTGGGGCTTCCTTTGCCCCATTTGGGACTAGAATGATGTTATGGGAGGTGTGACGCCCCCAAATTCTGACGTCACTGTCTCGAATCTGGTTTATCACGTTCTAACTCAAATAACAACATAAACTAATATAGCGAAAATGATAGAATAAATTACATTGATTTAATTTAATTATTCTTGTCCCAAGGTCTCGTAACCACTACCACAATACTACGAATAGCATAGACAATATTTACAATATATTTATGAATGATAAGTTCAAAGCTTGCCACAAGAGTCAAGATATAAGATTCGTTTCTGAATGGGTATTCGCTTGATACATATAACTGATATAGCAACAATTCAGAGTTACATAATATGTAAGGTTAAGTGGGTTAGAGAACTTACTCAATGTAAATTTGAGTAAGGTTAGGGAACTTGCCTTTAGCGTAGTCTACGAATTTAAAGCTTAATGACACATTGCAATCCTATTGCATAATAGTTATAGGAAAGTTCCATTAGTCATACAAGTTCATAACTCAAATAATTCCACATTACGACTCAACACATGTACACACAAGTATTACGTATTTTAGTTCCATCTTAGACGCAAATCCTGACCACATACTAACATATTGCATTGTTTGAAATCGTTATCGATCTTGCTTTGAAACTCATTTAGAAAACGTGTAACCACTTTTAAATCTTGGTTTTATATAATCTTGACATGCTCACATACTAGAAGTCTCAATTTAATCAAGTACTATAGCTCAATGCACACATACTTCACTTTCAGATTAGCAATAAAATAGATGGAATGCACTGCAGGACGGCGCGGCCGCGCTGGAATATAACTAGGGAGTGGCGCAGCCGCGCTGCTCCCTGTTAGCTCCAGTGCAGGCTTGTCTCTTGTATGATATTAACTTAACCTTTATCATACCATGCTACTGATATCTAACACACATGCATGTTGGAAGGTATAACTTCAGTTGAACATCTAGCATGCTTATCCTAAGCCATTTCCAAACATTTCATTCCATTTGAAATTCGTAGAGTAACATGCTTAACAAGTGTATTTCATAAAGGCGAGTCATGATGACTAATATACCACTTGATGTTGCTAGGCAAAACATAACATGCATGCTCGTACATATATTCACTTCACGTTCACATAATTTAGTGTCGTCTCTCGTTTGAAAATTCCTTTTAAGTACACTTGAAAAGTTGAAATCATGTTTCATCATATAAGTGAGCGTAATGATCGTGTCTAGAGGCATATGAAGTCCTAATACACATGTTTGAAATGTCGGAATGCAATTCACATATCGTTGGACAACATTATTACTCAAGTCCTAAATTTCTTTGAAGCCTCATGTTAAACCACGTAATCATGCCAACATATTGAACTCATACTTCATACTCATTTATAACTTAATCAAGTTACAAACATATGCTCAAAGGGTCAGAACATTCAAAGTTTTCACGTTTTTTAAGTTTGAGTTTCTAATTCTCTAAATTTCACCTTCAAACATTTTAACTTAAGCAAATGGTGATACATTTCATGCTATGTAATTTCAAAACACCTATCAAGAATATACATGGGTCTATATAAACCAAACTAGCATGCTCAGAATACTGGAAGGACAAAATTTAAACTTTCCTTCAGGGGCACGGCGCGGCCGCGCCTGGTTTTGCCTGGGGAGCAGCGCGTCCGCGCTACTCCTCGGCAGAACTAGGAAACTCCCTGTATCAGCATATCCATCCAAACCAATTCAAATAGCAATTTATGTATACTCACCTCACATAAAGTCCACAAACATGATATTAAGCATACCTAACATGATTCTAACAACTTAAAACAAGTAAACAATTAAGTTCAAGAATTAAATTCATCATCCATGCTATTTTCCAAAGTTTAACATATTTAGCGGTCGATCTCGTTACGAACTCGTCTCTGGACCAAAATGATTCGTTTAACTTTTGTTGTTTTCGTATTTAACCAAACTAACAATGTATAAGAACTAATTTCAGATTACTATCACCTAGCTCAACAATTTTTTGGTACATTTTGAAAGCATAACTTTCTGAAATTTCTGGGAACTAGCAACACTTGAAATTTAAGAACATAATTCGTGCTCGACACTCTAATAACATGTATATGAACTTAGTGAACATGCTTACATCAACTATTAATCAATTAACACCAGATTCATGGCAAAATTCTAGGAATTGAACTCAAGAATTTACGAACACGGTTTAATAGAGTTTTACCTCTTGAAGCTAGAATGACTCTCCAAATGCTACCAACTAAAAATCACTCAACCTCACTCTCTAATGGAAGCTTAACTTCAGATTTATAGCGACAAGAATTGTGTAGAGGAGGCTTCAATTTATAGAGAATTCATGGACCGTGCCAAGACTTTGTTCCAAGGTTCAAACCATTAGAAGAAGAAAGAAGCTTGTGGTTAACGAGAAGTTGGTGGAATAGTGGTGAGGCACTATTTGGACCACTCCCCATTTCATCATGAAGCTGAGGTTTGCAAGGAAGAAGAAAAAGCCTAGGCTTGTAGCCTTTTTCTCATTATTAGCAGCATGACTCTAGCTATTCACGTGAATAAAGAAAATGGGGCAAATGACTATCAACTTGGGACAAGGAACTCAGAAATTTCCTAACAAGCCTTAAGTGCATACTTTGATTTAAAATGTAAACTTAGGTCATATAGTGTATTAAATAATTAAATGCTACCACATTGTATCAATTAGAGTCACATGTACACATATCATATAATCCACGTACATTAATTAAAGTGAAATCTCATTAATTACTAACACCCAATATTTAATATACATTATTATTCCATTATTCCTATAATAGAATATTATTACAATAAACATTCAAGTATTAAAATGATTATTACATAGCAAATATAAGTTACCTCATATAATATGAATGCTCATTTAATAGCCCTTATCACACATCAAGATATCACATAGGATGTATCATGGCACATAATATTTAACTAAATACGTGGAGGTTATTTGTCACACAATAATTAAATAATAAATTTTTTTGTTATTAGTCACTCCTTTAATAAATAAAACAAGAAATCACTTTATCACATCACTACCAAAATGACATATCACGTATACTCATATTCGAATAAATATTCAACTTAAATAGAAAAGTTAATATTAATATTATTCAAAATTTTCGAGTATTACAAGAGGAGGAGAAGAATAAGGTTTAGAGTTGGTGGATGGATTTAGGGGAGAAGAGAATGAGCTGTTGCGTTACGTTATATATATATATATATATGTATATATATATATATATATATATATATATATATATATGCCTAAAACGACGTCGTTTTGAGCCGTGGTTTTTTTTAAAAAAAAATGTGTCAGATCGATGTCGTTTTGACAGCGACTGTGTACGTTTCCAAGTTGCACAGTTGTGCAACTCTATTTTTTCCTTATATTTATTTATTTATATGACTTAGGTTAGGGCATTTTTGTCTTAATATTTTTTTTCAATTTATTTATTTATTGGGATTTCTTAAGAGAGGTAAGAAATCGTGATTTCAATATATAAAAAAATCGCGATTATGTTGGAATGATGAGGGATGGAATGCTTTGGCATTCCATTTCAAACGTTATAATGAAATATGATGGGTCTCTGAACCATTAAGTTTATTTTGATGATAACAAATTAATAAATAGGTTAATTAAATGGGTAGAATCCTCTCTATAGAATTTATATATTAAATTGTTTTTATTATTTTATTTACCTTGACCAAAATATTTTTCCAAATCTTATTGAATTTATTCTTCTTGACCTTGATAATTTAATATCAAGTGTTAAAGAAATTAATTCATAAAGTAACATTTCCTAAGGCAAGGAGAACTCATATTCTTTCTCAAAATAATTTTATCAACTAAAGTTTTCAAAAATTATTTTAAGTTATTTCCACAAAAAAAAGGCTCCTACAGCTGCTTCATATGGATCTCTTCGGGCCTATCCCGACTGTCAGCCTTGAAGGAAAAATATATTCACTGGTGATAGTAGATGACTACATCAGATTCACATGAGTAATCTTTCTAAATTCTAAGGATGAAACTAGCTCCCAACTAATCAGATTCTTCAAGCTGGTCGAGAATGAGAAAGGCGAGAAGATCAAAGTCATAAGGAGTGATCATGGAAGGGAATTTGAGGTGTTATATGATCTTTAGCTATAGGTCTCGTGTGCTTGCTATAGAAAGTAACGAGTCAGAGGAGGTGGTAATGGTCGATGGATGTTCATATTTTGAGTATTTGCTGACTTTAGCGTCACATCAAGGTGACAGGATTCGAACCTAGTCTCTTGATTTGGCGAAGAGCGAAATTTGTTGAGTGGGGTCTTAGAAACCTGGAGACAGGAAGGATTCTGTGTTAGTTTAGCAAATGCGAATTTCGACTGTAGATAAGTTTTGTGAAGACTACGACATTCTGTTGGTTTATATGTTTTGCTTTAATGATGACAACATATTTTGTATGGAGATGAAGTTGGATGATCATTAATAAAGGGAGTTTTCTTATTTTATTTTTAATCTTCTACTTCTTCTTTATCTTAGTTAGTTTATTTATTTTCATGTATAATTAATTTTTTTATATCTAGGATGAAGATGAAATTAAATAATTATTCATGATAATATTCTCCACCTCTTCTATTAATTGTGCTTTAATATTTAATTGATTTCGTCTTCATGTTTCGTTATTGAAATACATTCGTTTTATAGTTCTTATGCGATTTTAAATTAATTAAGAGGTTTTATAGATTATTGTTAAGATATGAATTTTTCATAATCCATGCTTGCTCGAAGAAGTTTTGATGGATTATAGTTAATCCTTCAATTTTCATAATCTATGTTTGCCCACGTTAATTGTGAAATTATTAAATTAAAGAGAAGGAAGATCAAAACCATAGTTAAGTTATAAAAATAGAAGAGATTTGCTTACTTATTATGTTTATTGTTTAATGGATTTGGATTCCTAGATCGCTTCCTTATTACTAGTTTTTATATTCTAATTAGTTTAATTGTAATTAATCAATTCTCCAACTTTATTTCTAATTCGTCTGAAATAAATATTAAGGATGTTTTAAAATTAATCTAGTCTCTGTGGGTTCGACCTGTACTTGCCAGTTTTTTAATTTGACACTGTGTATTTGTAGTTACATATTTTTATCACATCATGCATATATAATTACTTATCACCTTTCTCTTAAAAAGATTTTCCTTCGTTGGGATGACATTATGGCAAGCGTTTCACACCAAAAGGAAGTGTAAGACTTTAGGGACTGCTCTTCTAAAGATATATTCTTCAGAAATAAATTTGGGGTGGATTGTTTGGGGGGATGTTAATTAGGAGCTGCTTGCCTTATTTATGGGATATATAAAACTGATACGATTCATTTAGGTGTTAGGCAACAAATCTTATAATTAATAGTATTTTTTAGATAATTTATAATATTTATTTTTATATTAATTAAAATTAAATAAATATATATTAAGTTTAAATTTTAAAATATCTTGAATTGGTTTTTAAAAATTCAATAATAATTTTATATTTTAGAGCAAATGAAGTAGTCAAACACACAAAGCCAATTATCCACCTACTAATGCAGCAATTGAAAGTGTGAATTGGTGCTTTCAAAAAAAAAGTATGAATATAAGTGGCAATCAACAGTACTGCTGGCACATTAGGAGGTGTAAAAGTGAATAAAGCATAAGGGAACTATGTAAAAAAAAAAATAATAAAAAAAAAAAAAAGCTTTACTATTTTGTTTACATCAAATTAACCCCCAATTTTTTTCTCCGGTTCTATAATATAAATACATAGATAGATAGGTAATTGCATGACCTTTATGCTGAAGTAGTGAAGTGTAGGGTCCGGTTGTTTGGCAAACAAGGCAACTTAATAGAATGAAAGAAAGAAAAAATAACATTGCTTGGAGGTGTTTCCAATCGAGTTTCTAATATCTATTTTTAAAAATGCTAATTTTTAGAAATTATTTTATGTACCTTAGTATTGGAACTAGCTAGAAATATATTTATAAAACAAAAAAATTTAAAGGATTATTTTATGTAGTATGACTAATAACTAAAGTAGTGCTAAAAATATTACTTGGCTATATTTTTAAGATCTTGTATATATATAGGGGAATATGTAGTGCACAACTCGAATATGTAGTGCACAGTTGTGCACTACACAGTAAGACTATGGCGACGATTTTTGGGCTATGGCGACGGTATTACTGTCGCTATAGGTCTATGCCGACGGTAGTACCGTCGCCATAGCTCAAAAAACTGTCGTCATAGCCCTACTGTGTAGTACACAGCTGTGCACCAACATTTTT
The DNA here is from genome assembly GCA_034770075.1 of Aralia elata. Lineage (NCBI taxonomy): Eukaryota > Viridiplantae > Streptophyta > Magnoliopsida > Apiales > Araliaceae > Aralia > Aralia elata. The sequence goes on from CM068385.1 coordinate 15,611,792, forward strand.
GCCATATATATATATATATATATATATATATATATATGTGTGTGTGCGTGCGTGTGCGTGTGTGTGTGTGTGCACGCGCGCGCGTATGTGTAGTTTGTTAATAGTAATATTTCTCTGGTTTTAATCACGGGTCAAAGAAAGGTCGGTCTGACCTATAAAAGGAGAGAAACTACAAATTAATATCCTTGATGGCCGGAGCTATCAAGGAATACCTTCGGTGTAAGAGTAAGTAAGAAATTAATAAACAGGAAGATGATCGAAAATATGCAATGGAGGGTTAGAGAGGTTTCAGAGAGAGAATGAGAGAATTAAAGTTTAACCTTACCTTTGGGGGATTCCTAGTATTTATAGGTACCTTCTTAGGTCGATCACATGTATTATGCTCATTCTTCAATGATGACATGTCACCTTCTTATTGACTAGGGCGGTATATTCACATGTAAGAAGTGTTTCTTACTTAGCGGGAAAATAAGGCACCTTTTTAACAGTCTTCTAGAAAGCTGATAGGGACGTGAGTATGTTTTTGACATTGCTCCTTCAAGACCACTGCCAGGTGTACGTTGATGTGAGGAACTTCGCCCTTAGTTTCGAGGAGGTTGGTTTAGGGGGATAAAGTGGAGTCGTTGTTCCTCCCGACATAATTTGCCTTCTCTCTTTTCACTCGTGATATATTCTTTATCTTCCTCTTATTTTGTGAAGGGCTTTTGTGCTGAAAACCTGAGAGCCATATCCAAGTTCGAAGATTCGAGAATCGTATCTAGGCCTGAAGATCCGAAATATGTTTTCTGGAAGCTAGTATATTCTAACACATGGTATATTTTTTATCTTCCTCTTATTTTGTAAAGGGCTTTTGTGCCTAAATTTCGAGAGCCATATCCAGGCCCGAAAATTCAAGAACCGTATTTAGGCTCGAATATCCGAAATATATCTTCTGGAAACTAGTATATTCTAAGATATTTCATAGGACCAGATTAAGTTCATGTTACATGCGCATTACTATATATCAAATTAATAATTTGACACAAATAATTGCACTAAATTAAGAACTGACAATTATGGTCAACAAACAACAATCTGGCATTATATATTGTCCATAGTTTGATATATTGACACGCATATAACTACTGTCATTAATGCGCTAGCTAGCAATTTCACTTTAAATATGAAACCTTAAAATTTCACTTTAAATGTGAAACTTTGAACTAAGAGTGTAAATAAATCGAGTCGAGCTGAGTATTGAATTATTCAAATTTAGTTCACAAAATTTATCGAGTATAAAATAAAGTTTGATTGGGGCTCGTTTAGCTACCGAGTCGAGCACGATCTCGAATCGAGCCTGAACAGTTTAAACTTTTCGAACGAATATTATCCGAGTATCAATAGAAAATTGTAATTTGAGGAGGTTCGAGTAATTTATCGAACTTTAAAATTTACTCATATTTGAATTATTTATATTTTGAATCGAGCTCAAATCGAATTTTTAATCGAATGAGTACGAATCGAACCCGAACTGTTTGTTCATTTTACGGTTTTAGCTTGAACTATAACAGTACCTGGATATATATCCATGAAAATATCACTCACTCTGAACATAATCTTAGAATAAGTACGTAGATATTTTCAATAATATATATATATATATATATATATATATATATAAGTTACCCCCCATCTATTAATTATCCAGAAAAGTACATATTTTGGTTAAATCCTCTCCTATATAAATCAGTTGAAACAACATATAGTATAACTACATACAAATTCTTATTGTTTTAGCCTATATAATTAATTAAGCTTGATCATTCATAAGTTTGTTCTTACATAACCAGCCTCGCATTAATATTTGTCAAAGTATTCATTTTTTTTTTCAAGTATGTTGTTCTTTTTGTGTATTTTATTTGTTTGGTGCAGCAGTAGTAATGGAGCAATGGGCGTGCAGCTACCGCCAAATGTGAGCATTCCGGCAGTTATCCTGTTCGGCGACTCGATCGTGGATCAGGGTTGCAACAACAACCTTCAGACGATCGTTAAGTGCAATTTTGCACCTTATGGAAAGGATCTTATGGGAGGAGCATCAACGGGGAGGTTTAGCAATGCAAAGACACCCCCGGACATGATAGGTATACACAGGGATGACAATTTTTCTCGTAACTATGATGATTTATATACTCCGTTTTGAATGGGGCGGTAATTTGACTTTAATCCAAAATGAGATCGGGGAGGAGGAATCACCAAATAGATATGTACGAGGATAGGGAGGGAATGATATTTGCCTTTCCGTCTCTCAATATAATTCTCGACCCCAAATAGTTATATATTAATTAAATTAATATTTATACTTCTATAAATTATATGATTAAAATATGTCTTTGTGTGTATATATATAGACATATGATTCAATATATTATTATTTTATTTTTATTAATTTTATCATATATGCATTAACATATGATTCATTTTCATGTATGTATATTATTGTAAATATAATTAAAATTAAATTTTCTTAAATTAAGAAGCTCACTAAGTGTTAATCCACGCGGTTATTTGAATTTTTCATGGGAGTTTAAAT